>JACXGI010001154.1:0-46269 GCA_016801175.1 Esox masquinongy
GTGCTGTACATGCTCATACTTTTCATGTTCATACTTTTCAGTTGGCCAACATTTCTAAAAATCCTTTTTTTGTATTGGTCTTAAGTAATATTCTAATTTTCGGAGATACTGAATTTGGGATTTTCATTAGTTGTCAGTTTTAATCATCACAATTAAATGAAATAAACATTTGAAATATATCAGCCTGTGTGTAATGAATGAATATAATATCCAAGTTTCACTTTTTGAATGGAATTACTGAAATAAATAAACTTTTTGATGATATTCTAATTATATGACCAGCACCTGTCTATAGTATATATTATCATCAGTCAGTTTCCCATGTCAGAGGTTATAGAAAAAGCAGAGGGTGATAATGACAACATACTATACTGTGTTCTAGTTAGAGTTGAAAAATTACTTTCAACAAATTCTCTACTTCTCCAGAAATCTTTGGATGTCTTTCTTATTCTCTCCTGAATCAGGGAATCCTCTGAAAAAGAGGAATTATTTGAACTTTTACAGAATTTCACAACTGTAGTTCCAGGACAGAATAGCCCTGGCTCAGCCTGTCCAATATCAGAAACACTGAAGGATGAGTTGTAGCGGTAGATTGAAACCAAATTACAGCTCCTTATCAGCTAGTTTGTCATGAGAGGCGATGGAGAAGAATACACACGAAAGCTAATTACATAAAGAAGATTAGGACACTGGCCTATTAGCATTACCCCAGTCCATAAGTCATTCAGGACACGAGCGTCAGCTAAGCAGCCAGATAGCGTACCCTCCCATGCCCTACAGTTGATTCAACACAGGGCAATGGCATCACATGAGTCATGAGGCAGCAAGGTGCTTCAGCATCCTATTACAGACCCGGTCCAAAACAAGCCTGCAGTTACAGGAGGCTCTCCTGCCACTGCCACACTGCCCTCTATCAGCTCCCGCTGTTATTTCAGCCTCGCCACCTCCCAAAGGTTATCCTGAGGCACTGGGAATGTCTGAGACGCGTGTGTGCGTGTGTGTGTGTGCTCACACATGCATGGGTTTCTGCATGCGTGTGTGTTCCAGCACTGCACTGACCTGCTTAAGGTGTTTTAGTGACATGAATATAGATGGACATACTTCTGGGAATGGAATAGGGATTAAGGTAGTTCATTAATCTACTGTGGTGCATGTAGGGGCCTGTGTGGGGGGTGTACGGTCTGGGAGTTAGTTAGACTGAGCCTCTTACACTCTCCCAACATTGAACCTCTGAGATCCATAGACATCCACCAAAAATAGACAACCATTCTTTTTGGACTACTCTGGGATGAATCCCTTTCATTTCTCCACTAGTGTTTAACCTGTATTGTGTGTGTGTGGGGGGGGGGGGTCATCTTTTTGAAAGAATTTTGCTTGTAAATTTCTTCTTGACTATGGCACAAATGAAGCGACCGTTCCTCCAACCTGGGCTTTTAGGATTGCTGATCAGGCAGAAATGTGGCCAGCTTGTCTCACTGAGACCCAACAAGGCCACTGGTGCCAGCCTGTTATCAACATGTTTGTGTGGGCCAAGGATGGTTTGTTGTTTTTCATTTTGGGATGTCTTGTTTTATCGTGTCTTCGTTTTTATGTGGATGTCTTTTTTTCCCATAAGTAAAAAAATTAAGCGCCCATTCCGTTTTTATTTGTTTATTTATCTATTTTGTATTTTTTTTCAATAGGACATTTGAAACACGAAGTGTGTATTAGGAGTTCAAAACAGCGTTGTCAAATGGACGCAGATGACAGGATTCCTCAAGCCATCGGCGCCTATTAAAACCGCTTTAGACAGGGTTTGAAGCGACCCCATTCCGCTGTTCTGTGGCGGCTGCGGAGGACATTCCCACGGGAGACTAGATCAGAATGATTTGACTGTTACCGGTCATGGCGTCTAACAGTCACTACAGAGCACAGAGCCTTGTTACAGACAGCAGAATTCTATATATGTATAGCCTATATCTGTGCATGCAAATGCAAGCACATTTATACACAAGCACGCACGCACGTTATCTAACATCTAAACCCAGACACTTTTACTGTTGGAAACCGGAGCCTCGTGAGCCATTTCATTTACATGCAAATTGACACCCACCAGCACAACGCTCTCCTGGCTGCGTGTTTTCGCCACAGACGGTGGGCACCGGGAGAAAGTGCTGTTCTCCCATGCAGCTTTCCTCGTCTCAAAAAACTGGGACAGCGTGATGTCTTTCGATTTAACAAGTTTAGTGTTAGATATATTCACTGGGGTTATATATATTATGTACAGATAAGTCACAGAAGGCTCAATATCAGGGAACAAAGGGTTATCGACCACTCGCTATTTGTTAAAAACTATAGAAGTATCATGGTGAAATGCAGGCAACGATGTGTATCGTACAAAAGATAGCTAATGCCCTCTGCTGGAGGATAAAACTCAATGCTGAAGTCTTTCCTGTCAACAAACTGGGCTGGCTGAAATTCCATTTCACCTGTCATTTTATGACATGGAATATATCTAGAAAAAAATATGAATATTTCTTTCTCAAATCAAGCTTCATGATTTTACAATGTTAGCAGAAAATGCTGCTTAAGGGTTTAAATTACTGAAGTTCAAGATTTCTCCAGAGGCAACACCACAATGTGTCCCCGTGGAAGACGTTGGTTTATCCCATAATTTATGGGGCACCTTCGAAAGTCAATGTGCAATTTGAGCAGCGACTGTTGGCGAACCATGTGAACGGTAATAATTAGCTGTTAGTCTGATTTAATTAATAAATCAGCAAAATCAATAACCTACTATAGAAGGTGGAAATAAAATGTGACATTTTAGCAACGTTCATTCGGTTTCAATCCAGAAAACCAACTATTTCCATGTAGCTGCTTCTAATGGACATTAAAATAAAGGAACTGTTTCAACTCCTTTCCTATTTAATACAAATGATCCAATAAAACTTCCTGGGGGATAATTTTTTTTTATTATTGGGGTTGTGATTGGCAGTGATGTGTCTCAGACAGGGTGAAGTCAGTATGAGACAAGCTCACCTTTTCAGAACTGTGTTTTCGGAGGAGCTTGGCCCTCAGCCCGCAACTCCCCCGGGCTGTTCAGAACAGTAGCATTGCAGTATAGTTCTAAACCCCATCACTACCAGTCGGTAAGCTGCAATTAGCATTTTAACTTCTGGTCACTGATCAGCTGAACTGCAAGGCAGTGAATTTGGGAGCTCCTCTTTATTTGTTTTTCCCAAATCAAAAACCTGGTTATTATGCTGTGTTCTCCACTAAGCGGTTTTTACAATTTATTACCAATCAAAAACACTATTTTGGTACATTAACATGGTTGTACTGTGCTGAAGCAATGTTTGTGGCCAACAAGCTCTATCGACCGTGAAGTCAAAGTGAACGCCTTGCTTTCTACAAATAATGTTGTTGCAGTTACCTGTTGTCAGCGTCAGAGGTCAACATGTGGGAGAGGTCAGATTTCAGTGGATTTGTGGAGATATCTGTCAGTTTGCGCACAAGGCCCAACCAAGATTTGGCTTCTGCATTTAACCTTAATCTTCCAGACTGGAGAAGTGCAGGTATCCACTGCAAAGAGAAATCATAGTGAACTACCTGAGTCAGGTACAGAACGACGGTGGCCATCTCCGGCTTGTGGATTTTAAGTAACAACCTAGCTGGACCCCGACTGTGGAGCCGAAGACTTGCAGGATATATTAGCATTATAATTTAATTATAGTCTGAGCTCTTGGTCGATGGCCTCAACCTGATTCGTCCTTATCAAAGCAACAGCCAACTGGATTCACTACTTAGATCGAGTGTGAATTGGGGAGTGTAATCTTGCTGCAGCCATATAGACTTTTGATAGGATTTTCTCTTCATTTTTCAATTATGTACCCTGATGAAGATTGTGGTGAAAATTGACATTTCTTAGTGTGAAATGAGAGGACAGACTGATCTTTATTAGAATGGGATTTTCTTCTACCTGGACAATGTATGACAACAATTTGTGTTTTGGTGATCATTAATGGTTTCAAATGTCACTAGTGCCTGTTTTCATATTTACATTTAAATTTTTTGTCATTTAGCTGGCTCTTATATCCAGAGCAAGATAGTGCTAAGTGCATACATTTTGTCCAACATACCCACTGTATCATGTTTTAAGCTGCTTTCACTATTAATTTAACAGAATATGGAGGTATTTCCTCCAGAACCCCAGTGAAGGGTAATTGTCTACTT
This sequence comes from Esox masquinongy, assembly GCA_016801175.1. Classification (NCBI taxonomy): domain Eukaryota; kingdom Metazoa; phylum Chordata; class Actinopteri; order Esociformes; family Esocidae; genus Esox; species Esox masquinongy. The sequence goes on from JACXGI010001154.1 coordinate 4,216, forward strand.
GAAACCAACACTCACTCAAGGATCTTCAAAAGCTTTATTACAATGTGATTAAGATGAACAGGAAGAGTTCTTGACAACTCTGCAATTCTTTGTCCTTCATTGCGCAGGTGCGAATCAAATATAATATGATATATATAAATTATAATTATAAATAAAAGTAATTTTGACAACACTCGATTTTGTAGATACACAAGTCATTCAACAACATTACTATGACAACTAAATTCACGATTCATGATGTCAAGAAAACGACATGGACATTTGAGTACTAACATAAAGGATCGGCAATTGCAAACCTCAAACGTTCAAACAAACCTAAAAAAAAACCTGATTTCACCCCGCCACATCATTTCAGTAGCTGACTAATCGCTCACCGACAGTCCCTTGTGAAATGTGTCTCTGGCCTAGCATTAGTTTAGCGTTAGCTTCAGCTCAGCAGTACTGGACCAGCTCGCTCAAGGTGCAGCCGGACCTGCAGCACACCCCAGCAGGCCCCACGTCTCGACGGGTACGAGAGGGCATGGTGTACCCAAGGGGGATGGTGGAAGACTCCACATCCCCCTGTACCTGTTGAGGCATGCTGGGAAACCCTAGGTGGGTCAGCTGGTCTCCAGTCAGACTGCCTGTGGTGTCCTGGTGGTCTCTCTGGGTCGCCACGTCTCTGCCGACCTCTGTCTCTGAGGTCCTTATGTTGGCAAACTGATCGCTGTTCAGCCAATCCAGAATTGTCACTGTAGATGGTAAAAACAAAAATAAGACGTAATTTACAGTTTAGGCAAATTCAAAACTGTCGGTCGTCAAATGTCTGAGAGGTGGATTCCGTTCTCTCTCTAAACTCTATTCACATGCTTTTTAGTTGTAAAAATATCCTTATGCATTTCAGATTGAACTAAACTGAACTCAAGCGCAGCGTCGTAACAATAACACTGGAAACAAGCGATTTGCCCCTTGAGAGTTATACTCACGGTGCTGTCCGAGATCCGGAGTGGATCGCTTTAGTCGTGAGCTGCCACACGATGTGACCACCATACGGATGAACTCTCTGCCACACAGCTTCACCCTGGCGTCCTGCCCCTGGGTCGCATGCATCCCGAACCCGACGACGACCACGAGTGACAGCAGACACTTAGCATCCATGGCGTTGACGGTGATATTTGCTCCAAGCCGATGACACAACGAACTGCAGAAGGAGTTGTTTTGCAATGAGCGGAGGAGTGGTGCGATGTGTTGTTGGTTGTGAGAGCCTCCTGGGGCCTTATATCATGCCCCACTGTTTACGCACAGCCTGTCTCCCATTAGGAGCCTTACGGCCTTGGCGAAGGAAAAGGATGTCCTGATCTCGAGATCTCCACTACAGTGTCAAATGAAGTTCTTCTCAAGGCTGGAACTCTCGTTTGAGATTAGTAGATGTCAAATGATGATCTATGGCATTTGCGGTTGATGGTGCGAATGTGGGGAAAAATGTACTTTCAGATGATCTGAAATTAGTTTCATTATAAACATTTTGTTTGCTGAACTATCAGAAAAGCCCCTTACGGCGCCAGAACCATGAGACAATCCTTACATTGACCTCAAGGATAATAGATCTGTTGTCATAGGTAGCCCAGCCGCTGAGGAGTTGAAGCTGTGGCCACTCCTTGCTCTAATGCCAAGTCAGGTGATGGGGAAACTAATGGTAGGTAGATCCAGCAACCAATAAAGTCTATTTCATGTATTATATCTAACATATTTCTTAACATATTTCATATTTGCTAAATCTAACAATATTTCATAACTTAACCCTGACCAACTTCTAGCATAACAATATGTCACAGCATGCAGTATATCTACACATTTATGACCATTTCGAAAATGAGAATGTTGACATGAATAAATATTTTCTGTATTCATTTGGCATATTTCCTTGGAGACAAGTGTTATTTACTAACTGTGGCTAAAGTGTCAGGACTTATCTTGAAGAATGGACACTAATAAAACTGGATGCATCTGCCAAACAGTGTCAAGGTTAAGGATAACGACTTCACCACCTCAATTCAAACGTTTATTGAATACGCACATTGTGCAGTATTTGGCATTCTGCTATTGGGATTCATTTAAATACTGTTCGCTTTGCCTTCAAAGACTATATTCAAACAATAAAACGGTGTCTAGAATACAACATTCTCGTCATATGTAGAATAGAAATGCCAAGGAATTCCAAGGGGATATCAGAGTCGACACGCAGTGTGCGTGTGCAGCCTTGAGTCTCTCCTCTCTTCCATACTTGGCCCCAGGTTGACACTAGCAGCCTCCGCCAGACGACTGTCAAAAGCTCTTGACTTCTCCTTGCTTTAGTTGACGTTGAACATAGAAACCATTGCCATTGCTATCCATTGGGTTCCCTTATCCCTAAATCCTATTAGACTGCTAGTCAACTTCTACAGCAATGTCTGAAGACTTGTGATCTTGGATTTTGGAGCAAGCTACACACATTTCAACCTTTAAAAGCCGAGCTCAGTCCTGTTTTTAATGACATTTCCGCACATGGGGTCAAAATAACACTCTTAAATTGTGAAGTGTAAAAAGCTCTTACACTTTTTGGTGTAAGAGCTATTTAAAAAAACTGGTTGGAATGTCAGCCTGTTCAGGTGGCATGGAACTTTGGCACACTGTGAGGTCAGATACGTGATCTGATTATAATAGGCCAATAACTGTTCATCTGGGTATGGGGATAGGTTCTAGTCTGGACCATGGTTCCCAACCTGGGGGACATGGCCCCTGGGGGCACCAGGACTATCCACAGGGTGTACTTGAAAAGAATAATGAGACCATAGGCTTCCTTATAAAATTCAGACAAGTGAAAACTTCCTTCAGTGGTCCTCCAGGTGGATCAACATTTATTTTGTGGTACAAATTTTTTTGGGGAACCACTGCCCTACACTATTCTAGAACCTCTTATCAACCAACAAGGGCTACGTATACATGAATATCTCCAGATTGGTTTGACCCCCACAATCAGAGTTATTATTTCATGGGCTAAGATAAATACTTTTTCTACCCTGGCTTAATAAATACATTTATTAAGCCAGGGTAGAAATAAATGTATTTATTTATACATTTATTTCTACCCTGGTTTACTAGGAAAGTTGAATGAGAACACATTTTCATAAACCACATTAACCTGGGAGCAATTTACGGCTAACTGCCTAGATCAGGGTCAGAATGATAGATTTTATGCCTTACCAGATCAAGAATTAAATCAGCAAACTTTCGGTTACTGGTCAGACATAATAAACAACATACACAGGGATTTGTTAGGCTATGCGGCTTTGAGACATTCAGCGCTCTAGATGAAAAGTATAACAGTTAAGATGGAAGAACTTGTATAATTGGATACTAATCACATGGTCTGTTAATTGCAAGTATGTTTTGCATACAGTAACATATAATACTGTCAAATTGTATACAATTAAATTTAGCTTTAACTGACTACTGCTCTTAACATGAAGGGTAGAAATATAAGTACCATGTAATAATTGTAAGGTGCTATGTCAGAGTTTCAGCTCTCTTAATGAATTAAAGATAACCTACATTTTTCTAGAATGTGACATTAGTTGAATGTTGATTTTCTGTCTGGAACTAGGAAACAACTGCCTACTGAAAGATTAATCAGTCTGCCATAGTGTTGTTTGTCACATTACAATAAAATAAGTATCTCTAATCGCATGTGTTGATTATATAAGTGACAGCCTGCAAATGTTAAAGATATGGGCACACTAATCCCCTATTCATTGGAACAGTTAGAGGCCTATTTCCCAATACATTTTAGCTCCTGCCCAAGTCATAAATAAGTTTGTTAGTACAAAAAGGCCTTATAGAACCTAAAAGGGTTGTTTAGATGTCTCCATAGAAGAATACTTTGGGAAAAAAATGTTGGGGTCCATATGGAACTTTTTGCACAGAGGATTTTACATTAAACTATAAAGGGTTCTCCTATGAGGACAAGTGAAGAACCATTTTGGAACTGTTTTTATATAGTGGGTGTTTGATCATTTATATAGTGGTTTATACAACACAGTGGCAGTTCATTACTAAGTCTGAGTCACCATGTCAAATCTTTAGCTAACTCTTGCAACAAGACTATTTCGTTTAGCCCATCAGTGTTCAGCCAAGCAGCATGAAGCTAGCTAGCTAGCCCAGCAGAGAGCTAGTTTGACAGTTTGCCGTACTTAGCCCGAGGCATTTATTAAGGTCTCTGATATACCACGTCTACCTTGCTGATATTTGTGACACGTTACCGTGTTCACAAGTGAAAACATTCTAAAGACAAACTGTGAAAACAGTCCAAATGCATATCTTGTTTTCTTGATCTGAATATTTAGCCCGCTGTTCACTAACATTCTACAACTAGCTAGTTTCATGCTGTCTTTTGGATCTGAACTGGGCTTTGGAAACCGAAGTGTGATGATTCCCGTCCATCTCACAGGGGAGTCGCCCTTTGCGTGCCACATCTAAAGCTAAAGCTTAGGGCTTATTCTCCATCGGCTCAGCCGTAATTCTCCCCTCCGTTGCCCGATGTTTTCTTTCCTAAGTACGCAGGCTTAGAATACAGTCAGGGGCAGATTGGGTCTTCCCAGCGCGAGGGTGAGAAAGGCATTTAAGGTTAGCACGGAGCGTTAGCATCAGAATCTCACTCATCGCTCATATGGTCCTGATTGCGGCTTGGATAGTACACAGTGTCACAGTTGTCCTCAGAGTCGTCCGACGGCTGGGGTTCGAAGCAGCCGTCGCATTTGCGCCGCAGACGTTTCTTGAGCTGGAAAGTGCGCACCCCTGGCCCTATGGTCTGGGTGTACTCCTGGGCCTTGAGCTTCGCGTAGTAGTCGGAGAACTTGTTGAAGAGGATTGATATGGGCATGCCATTGAGGATAATGCCAAAGGAGATGCAGCCAAATGCCACGCAGCGACCCATGTAGGAGATGGGCACCACATCACCATAGCCCACGGTGGAGATACTCACCTGCAGGACAAATAGAGAAATGAAACATTTCAGTCTGAGCCACATCCCATACAGTAGACCGAGGTTCCTAGCTGAAATATAAATGGCAGCACATGCTGTATATATTGGATCTTGAATCAGAATCCAAGCAGGTGACTGAGACAAGGCAAAGGAATAAAGCTCACAATTCATCAAATCTTGCTGTATTTTATGGCACTGTGTATGTTCAAAGCCCTTTTTAGCCCTTCTAACAAAACACATATCACACACTTGGGAGAAAGACTAATAATAATGTGGGTGAACATTCTTAGAAAAATAATGTCCTTAAGGGTTTTTTTTGCAAATGGATATTGTTTTACTCCCCATAACTGTTTTGATCTTCAGGAGCCTTCTTTAAGGTTTTGGAAGCTTTTCTGGAAGCTGAAGTGTTCTCCTTAAAACCTTACAGTATGTGTCTTTCATTTAAAAGAAAATATGTACTGGCCCCCTGTGGGAATCAAATCCAATGGGAATCAAATCCAAGGGCTTTGCTCTACCAACTGAGTGACGCAGGACCATGTGCTGTACGGAGATTGACTGATGGATTTCATTCTACACAAAGGGACATTTTCTAAAGATATGTTTTCTAAAGAGATAGTTTTCCAGTTTAGATGATTGAGTTTACACAATCTTCCCCATTCTAAGCAGTCAGAATGGTGGTTAGCATATGATTACCTGTAAACCTGGAGTTTATTTACTTTATCTTGTTAGGGTATACTTAGACTCTCAAGAAATGCTTTGCAATGTATTGAAAGAAATAATATAAGGCTAAAAATAATGTACCATACAGGGTCCTAAGTAGAAACATTTAGTGGAGGTTCTATGAAAAACCTCTTCCCCAAACTAAAGAACCCTGGTTTTACTGAGCACTTTTTTTCTAAGAATCAAGGTCATGACTATAGTTGATCATGATGTTAGTTAGATCAACTAGTTAGTTAGATAAAGAAACATTTCTGAGAATACCAAGGACCAATTGAATCCCAGAGAACCAGGAACCAATCAAACTTTTCCAATCAAACTGAATAGCATGGCTAGAAACGAAAGGCATTACACGGTATTAGACGAGATTAGACACGTACAAGTTAACAGCTGCAGTGGGATAATGCCTTTAATGTCCTCCAGCAAAGAGAAAGACACCACACAAACTATGTTGCTATGATGCATTAACACAATGGCATGCCCAACGTTTGAAGTAGCGAATAAATCAAATGAAATTCATCAAATTACATTCTACTACTGAAAAATGCAACCAGTAAGAAAACAATTTTTGTTATGTCTCATAGTTGGACTTGAAAAGCCTTGTGCCAGTTTCTTTATGATAAAAGTAAACAAAAAACAGTAAAATACATTTTTGGTGAAATGTAAATGACAGATGTAATTAATAAATACAGCGTTAAAAAATAAAAATAAGAGAAACTTAGATGGCAGAAGATGTCCACTCACCGCAGCCCACCACCAGGCGTCCGGTATGCTGCTGAACGGTGTTCCTGGCTGTTCCATCTCGACAGAGTGCATGAGAGCCGAGAAGGTGAAAATGCCCATAATAATGAACAGGAATAAGCAGCACACCTGCTCAGAGCACTGTCGGATGGTGAAGCCGAATGCCCTCATCCCCGTCGAGTGCTTGGCCAGTTTTAGGATGCGGAAGATGCGCATGAGCTTGACCACCTTGAGTACTTTGCTGACCTTGCTGACCCGGGCCATGGTCTTCAGGTCCTCCTGGGCAGCGGTGTCATCAACATCTGTGAAAATCTCGAAAATGATCTGGATGAAGTAGGGCATGACAGCCAACAAGTCAACAAAGTTCAGGGCACTTTTCACAAAGTGTTTGATGTCGCAGGTGGTGAGCAGCCGCAGGAAGTACTCAAAGGTGAAGAAGACTATGGAGACAATCTCCACGCACTCCATGTAGGTCTTGCCATAAAAGGTGTACTTTCTCAGCTCCTTCACGGTATTCAGGGTCATTGCCACAATGGAGATGAGTACGAAGAGACTGGAGAACACGGCAAAAGCCTTGGCCGCTAACGAGGAGTAAGGGTTCTCCATCAGATCCCAGAGGGCCTTGCGTATCCCTCCCAGAAACATGGTCTTGAACATGGCCTCCTCGTTCCCATGGGCTGGCTTGATCTCATCGATCAGCTCCTGGTTGACCTTCAGTTGGTCTTTGATCTCGTCCACTTTCTCCTCAAACAAAATGCGGCAACACCTAGGAGTGTCCCTCATGCGTAGACCCCAGAAGTTCATCTCCTCCTCGAAATTGAGCGGGCACAAACTTTCCATCACCCACATGACGTTGCTGCAGTAGAAGTGGAAGATGTGGTGGAAAAAAGTGGGGTCCCGATCAAAGAAGAACTCATTTTTGCGGACTGAGTAATCATCACAGAGTGTCAGCCTTTTCACAGGATCAGTGCAGAGGGCTAGAGAGCCAATCCTGGTTTTAGGGTAGCGAAGAACCAGATGGACTGGTATGTGAAAAACTTTCCCACCAACATTGATGTTGACTATATTGGATTGTCTGGCGACAGACTTTTTGATCACCTCTTTTTTCTTCTTGGGCCCTTTTGCTTTTGGGACCACTTTCTGAGGGGTAGGACCATCCAGATCATCCATAGATGTCCACGCTTTCACAGAGCTCTCCTGTCCAAAGGGAAAGGCAGCTTCTGGTTCCTCTTTGCTCTGGACAAAGCTGGTGTTCAGCTTCACACTTGCAAACAAACTGGAACGGCGCTTTTTCAGCTTTTTTAGGTGGTGCAAGTTTTTTAAAGGCTGTTCCATTGTGAGGATCCAGAGAGAAACAAGGAACCTGATTCACCCTGTGAAAGTTAATTCAGTAAAGATGATACCAACAAATCCAATATTCCACAAGTTTTCCATACCTTGAAACAAAGAAAAACAAGAACATATTCTTCCTTTTCCTTGTCTTACAAATTCAGCAGGGAGAGAAACAGCTACACTGTGTTTGTTTCAACATGCAAGAAGATCATGAGTTGAGAATTCATCCTCCTCCCTGATTCTCTAATCCCATTGCTGTTCTTTCTGTCCCAACGGGAGTTAAAAATACTGTCCGCGAGGATTAGTGTTGTGATCTAAGGATTTGGTGCTGGGAGAAGGGAATGGCAGAGCAGAGACAGCAGTCGTCCATTTGTGACAGGGCTATTAAAGGCTTACAGGTACATGCAGTTCAATCTGGACAGAATTGAATAGTAACAACATTATTATGCATACCTGAATATCTTCACATCTATTACACATCTAATCACTACTCTACTGTAATCAATCCACTTTTTCACAGGACTGATAAAACTCTGGTAGCCATTTTATCCTGCAGATCACTTCCCTGTTATTTTCCATTAGTTACAGTGGCCTATAGACAGTCTTTACCCATATTTACATATTCCATTTTCTTATTAATATACTTATATTTACATTTTCATCTACACATTGTGAGAAATATTTTCAATGAATTGGAAGAAGCACAGCTTTTAAAATTGCAGCTCCATTCTGAATAATTATACCTTGTTATAGTCAGGCAAGCTCTACTCTGACATCTAGCTGTCAGTCATTAGTGTTGTATTACCACAAGAACAAATGTACAGCCAGATATAGTGTAGAACATCTAGTTTTACATACAATTACATTATTTTTACATTGGTTGATCTACATATTGCATCATACATAACGACTCAAAATAATTGGTAGATTAGTTATACAGACCCAATTTACCCATTGCACATTGCCTTTATGATCTTCTCGGACACAGCTAATACTTCTACCAGAGCTGATAGTTTGTAATGTTCCACCAACTGGCCTTATACCTTTTCAACCAAAAGAACACAACAATCTGTAGCAATAAACAAATACATTTAAAATATTTATTTTACATCACACCCCTAAACGCCTTGGTTAACCATAATAATATTAATAAAATAATACGATTCTTATACAATAATATTTTTTGCCATTTTGGTATTTAGAAGGCAAGTGGGTGTTTGAAACTTTTTAAGGCTTTTAATGGAATTAACTGTGCTCATCAAATGACTACTTCTCTAGATGATGCATCAGGGGTATTATAACAATTTACAAAAAAAATTGAACTTTTACAAATAAAATGTTTTAAAATGGATTTATCTTCCGAAGCACAGAATAATATTAGAGTAGCAGATGTTAATGAGTAAGCTAAGGTAGAGAAGAATTAAAACTTCAACTAGTATATCAAACAAACTACAGCAACATATTTTGTGTATTCGTTTTTAAAAATTAAAATACTATAAATTGACCCAAGGATTTAACGTAGATGTATTTAGGGTGAAGATTTCTGGGTAAAACCGCACAACCTTCGGGGGTCTTTTTTTTATAATACCCTTTCCTAACAATTACTCTTCAGCGGGTTAGGGTTAGCATAATAATTGTCCAATCCATCATGGTTTTGTAACTCAATTTGTTTCAGAAATGTTCAAACCCGGGCGTAAGACATCATGTCCTACTTCTCAGTACAAAAATGTAACATATTTTAATTATGCCGCAACATTAAAAATGCATAACGGATTACTAAACAACCAAAGATGCATTATCCTGGTTTTCCCACCCGGGAGTGAGAAGAGCCAGAATACCGGAACCGGAAACGTATTTGTCTTAAATAGTCGATCTTTTTAATTCAGGAAAGTAAATACTCTTATTAAAATCACGAATAATAAAAAGTAGTAAAATGTAGATTGCGTAAATCTATTACAAGTGTAAAAATATTTTGGATTGCAGTTTGCATATATATCGAACTCACACCACGTGACTTCCTTTCCGGTTTAACCTGACAATATGGACGCCAGCCGCGTGCAGCCGATCAAGCTTGCTAGAGTAAGAAAACTCTGTATTTTGTGAAATATTGTAAATAAAATGAATCTGTCAATTCATAAATATCCAGTCTGTCATTTTACCTCATTTTTTTTTAAGTTATTGCCGTTGTTACTGTGTACGGAGCATGAGGCCTCATCGCTTGGTGTCCTACGCGTGTTGGAACTGCTAGGGTTACAGCAGCCATTAGTTTGCTAGCCGATTCTTATTTTACTTGTTAAAAAACACGGTGGTATTTCACCACCTTGTACATTCGATTTATAATTTGCTGTTTACATTTCTTCTCCAGGTCACCAAGGTGCTCGGGAGAACCGGTTCCCAGGGCCAGTGTACCCAGGTACAGTTGTATAACGCACATTATGAAAAAGCTAACGCGTTAACTTAGCTACTACGCTAATTAGGCTGTGCCTCATCAATATTGGTTAGCCAACTTACTAGTTAAAAATGTCGGTGGCTGGGTCATGTTGATACTTTGTGTAAACGCGTTTATTTTTACATTTGTTTATTTCATTTTGACAAATGTATCCGGTATAAGATTAGTTTGAAATGTGCGTTACGCATAGTTAACTATCAAGCATGCAGGGTCGATACATCCAGGTAAGTAATGACACATGGTCGCTTTAACATCCTCTGGAATTTACTAGTCATTGTCAAAACTACTATTACTTATTTATTAGCTATTCGAATTTTTAGTAGTTGCTATTCTGTTTTTGCTAGTCACAAATGTTTTCAGTTTTTACATTTAATGCTACAGGGCACTAGGGTTAAGGTCAAGAATATTTAAAATTTGACTCATGTTATAGTTACTAGTGCTTATTCATAATAGTCAGTCCAAGTTTTCAATGATCTTCTTTTTGAAGTCTCAATTGAAACAGACGCAGTATACTTATACTAATATCTTTTGAAACGGCACATTTCATCACAGGTAGTCAGTCCAAAATAACCTGCAGTTAGCAGCTTAGCTTTCTCTCTTTGTAAGCTGGCTTAGCTTGTTACTGAGCAGTTGAGTTAAACTTAGCTAACAAATCATATCCTTGGTTAAAATGTACTGTTTAAAAGGTCCTATTTTGTCCCCCAAAAGTGTTGATTAGAATGTCAATTGGCACTAACTTTTCAACCATTAGCAGAACGTTAGTGTAGGTAGCAACAGGAGGTAAACCTACAATAGTCTGAAATGCCTTTCATAGATTGTGATGCATCTGTTATCTAAACACAACTCGCATGAGGTCTGCTTTAAGGACTATTTGGGTCCTTGTCTTTATTTGGGATGAGTTTGAAAACGATAGGCTAGTTCTGATTCCTGCTGGTCCCTTAGGTCCGTGTGGAGTTCATGGACGACAGCAACCGGTCCATCATCAGGAACGTGAAGGGGCCCGTGAGAGAGGGCGACGTGCTGACACTTCTGGAGTCTGAAAGAGAAGCCAGGAGGCTGCGATAGAAGGTGAATATAATGGTGTGTGTGGTGTGTGTGTGTGCTGTTTAATGTGCTCTTATAAAAAGGTGTGCCTGGTTTTGCTCAGGCCTAATCAGTCAGTTATTCAAGGTTTTGAAATGTGTGGTAGGTTAAGGTGAGTAAAAGATTCTTGCCATTAATGTAATTAAATAGTTCCTGACGTATCTACTTTTTTTTTGAAGGTTTTCACACATTCTCCTGGATGTGTGAAGGTTTTGACACATTCTGCTGCAAATATTTGTCACGTAGCCAGGACTGTCAAAATGTTCCTGAGGCTATTTGAATATCAATATTGTATGTGTTGAATGTATTTCAAACTGCGTTTTCGTGTGTTCCCGTTTTAGTATAAGGTAACATTACCCAACACATTAAAATCAGGGGAAAAAGCTAAGTAATTCACATTAGTTTTAGCCGTGTGGGCTTACGTGCTTAAAATGTACTTCTTATGGTGGGAATCTGATGTTCCATTGGGTCAATCTGGCCTGCCCTACCACTTGGCCAAATTTGCTTTATTGGTTCTCTGACAAGTATTAGTAAAGTTCTTCAGTCCCAAATGCAGCTTGTGTTCAATGTTGTCACCAAATTTTCAGTTGTCGATGGTGCTTTGCTGTTTTAATTCAAACAAGGCTTTCACTGTTGAAACAAGAAATTTGTCAGGTCTCGTTGTGCACATTACATTGACTCCAACCCATCGGCTTTAATATCAGCTCATGGAACATTTTTCTGACCAAACAGCCACTAAACCATATTAATAGAGTTGATGCGAGGAGCTGAACAATTAACGCCAAATGCTCACAAGGCAGCTTTTAGGACAGTTGCACATGAAACTCTGATGCAAATACTAATATTCAAATATTGCTTTTTGTTTTGAATGTACTTTTTTATAATTTGAAAATCTTATTAATTGGACTGCCCTGCCAAAAGCTAAGGGAACTCCAAAGCACTGCTACTGCGTGGTTTCTTCAGCAGAACTTAATACATCCATACAACCACTTGTAGCTGTAGGTGAACTGATGTCTTTCAACTCTGATACCCTAGGGACACTGCAATACGACTATACAATAATTGCCTCATCGCTGGTAATGGTGTGTGTGTAAATTAACATTCCCACCTCTTTCCTTGCAGTGTACGGAGACGATGTGAGATGAACCCAATTTGTATGTTATCAAGCAAACGGCAAACTCCCAAGATGACACCACATTTCACTTGTGCAAAGTTTTTGGAAATAAAATGTTGTTCAAGCTGAGTATTTGTCCCTTTGCTGTTTAATTTCCTTTTGCAGTTCAGTGGTGTGTAGTCGACGTTATAGCAATATTTAAATATACTTAATTCCTAGATCACTATTGATGTCAACCATTTTGCATGGTGATAAAACGACATATGTCCACTTAGTACTGTAACAAAGTTTTGCCATATGCTAAACATGCGGAAATAAATGGGGCAAATGGTTTCATTTAACAATTGCTAGCAACACAGCCAGATTTCTATATGCAGAGGAGTTAATGTTCACACTCATCCACAGGATTGAGTAGCAGATGGGGATATCCAAGAGAACCTGTTGGAACATCGTGGCGTCTCGCGCTATGGATGTCTGCGATTGTCCCTAAACTAGCGTCTTGAGTCCTCTCCGATATGTCTTGGTAACTAGCGTACTGTGAACTAGCCCTAAGATGCGGTGTTGGCAATCATTGGCATACAAAAAAGGCATGTTGTGATACCAAGCAACAGTAGTGCAGAAGATCAACTGATGGTCCAGTTTAAAACCACATTGTATGAGGGTAAGTGTAGTCTATCCGAGCGATCATAGCACTGGCAACCAACCAGTTCCTCCCTGTTTTGTCCTGTGGTTGCTATTGACTTTCACCAGATTAGATGTTCTATTTTTGGAGCTTGCCTTCATTGCCTTAAAAACCTTTTCCGGTTTTGACCAGTTTCACTGATCCAGAATTTTAGGTACAATGTTCAATGCTCAAATCTTTTTGATCTTACTGCACTCAGGTCTCATGGGGGGAATATTTGAAATTGTATCCAAATTATTATGGTGCAAACTTGTTATTCAGGCTGTATGATGTAATAAAATGTTTTTGATCATGTCCAGTAGAGGGAGGCATTGTTCCTCCTTTTCTCATGGTGACACATCATTCCTAGTGTAATTCAAGCTGCTCCACAAATATGGTTTCTGCCTTTTAGATCAAAACACATGCAATATAGCTTTGGGTAATTTTCCCCACTAAACTGCTTCGAAGATACTGCACATTTGGGAATAATTCGTATTCCACATTTTGTTACAGCCTTATAAAATCTGTTCAATTTATTTTTGTGGGTCACTATACATATAGTACACTGTAAGGACTGGGCAAAACAGTTTTGTAGAAATAAAAAATTTATAAAAACAAATGCTCTCTAGTGTAGTTTAACTAACGATATATTTCTGCATGGTAGGGTGGAATCCCAACCTCAACAGGAATGTGTAAACAATATTTAAGACTATTAATAACTGATCACAAAAGGTCAGGTCGGCATGAGTGGTGTACTGGTCTAAGCTGCAGGGTCTGGTATGCATGGATGAGTCAGCATTTGTTTTGAATCAGGCTCCTGCCCTTTAAGTTCTGAACTACCCCCCTTAAATACCTTCTAATAAAAAAGGCAGGTCAAATATAGTTGGAATCCAACAACAGGTTGGGTGATCTCAATTTAGACCTTTCGCAGCTTGTGCCTTCAGAAACCTGTTATGAGTAATTAATTCCATAATGCAAGTTCTTGTGTAAGTTCATCACAGTTGTTTCTTCAGAAGAGGCTGTTTGGGTAATGTGGAAACATTAAAAGGTAGGTTAAAGCATTGCCTGAGAGGATGCTTGAAAGTGTGCTGCTGTCTAACTGATCAGCAACAATGACTCATAGAAACCAAGTGTTCTGTTTCAGCTACTTCAACTCTGCACTCAAAACGACTAAGTCATTTACTTGCAAGAAAATACAGTCTCTCTTATTGGCATGCGTTTTCAAATGGACTGGATCAACCTTTTCTCCGTTATGCATGAACTTTGAATTGGGTAAAGCACAAGGTTTTGCGTGATTTGTGCTGTCACGGGATCCTCATGACTGAATGAAATGCCAAGTTCACGGTTGTCTTACTCAACAATCACAACCACATTTATTATGTTAGGTTATGATATCATGTTTAAAAAGGAACCAGAAAAGTGCTGTTGTACTGAGTCATTTGGACAATTGTACTATTGTGTTGGCAGCATTCGATGTTGTTGTCCTCATAACAACTGCACATGCTTTTACCCCACATGACTAGCACAGCCCCTGATAAATGAAATACCCAGAAATTAATATGCCAAACCAACTAACCATAAATTCAGTCAGGAATTAAATGAATGAGTAATATGGAGTATAAATGATTGTCTGTGTGGGTGGACAGGAGAGACAAAGATATATGAAGATGTGTCGATTCCCGGGTGTCCACGTCTCGTATATGACTGGAGTAGAATAGAGCACAGTAGAGTTTTATTAGAGTACAGTACAGCATATTTTAATTTAGTAGAGTACTGCATAGATTAATTCGGTAGGATAAAATGCTGTATACTAGAGTTTAATTCAGTAGAGTACAGAAAAGTTTAAGTACTTCACATTAACTTAGGTTTAGGGTTTGAAGACATTAAATCTTACTGTACTCTGATACGCTGTACTGGACTATTGATTTTACTGTGTACTATCACGTAATGTAATCTGCTGTTTTTTATTGCGCTGTGCTGTCTGAACTTGTAATAACATGAAATCAAGGCCGATCCAGACCCCCCCCCCAAACTTAGTGAACATTATCTCATGAACCGAACGATATTGTTGGACTCATGAGGGGTGATCTGATAACTGATGGACCTTATTTAGACCTCAACATGTCACAACCAAATTTGACACTTGGCGAACAGGACTAGATCTCCAAACTCCCCTCCCTTTTTTCCCCCAATGTCCCTGGGGGATCTGTCCATCTGGGGCCTCTAAGTTACAGCCCAGGTTAGGTCATGCATTTCAACGGTTCGTTGGCCCTCGAAAGCGATGATATGGAGATGGTTTGGTGAAGATTAAATGATGTAGGACTCGCTCCATCAGGCCAATACATCTTAATGAGATCTTTCCAAACACAGCAGGTATAGTCATGCTCTGTCCTCACAACGCAGACACATAGAATAAGGTTCCGTTAGATTACAATAATCAGCACGATATAATAAAGAGGCGCAAACACAACGGCCGCTTTGAGGGCATTTTGAAAGGGACAAATGGCACAACAACCAGGCTGGCTTTGGGACTAAAATAAGAACCCGTGCAAATGTGTCACGCCGTCTCAGTGTTAAACCAGGTCTCTGTGTCAACAAGGGGGATGATATACATCGGTGCATACCGAGGACATCTGGGAGGAGGCAGCCACGGAAATGTGTGGGGCCTTTGACCCTCGCACGCTGTTTAGCTGGATATGCCGTTGTGGGGCCTCTGATTGTCTGCCTGTGAACTTAAGTGTGACTCCGGTCTTGTTGCCCACATTTGCTAGTGGTGCCCTGTGGACAAAAAGGGAAGCCTTCAGACAACTGCCTCAGAGGTAACTAGCAGTTGTTCGCTGGTGCCCTGAGCTTCAGTGCACACTTGACGCTAGAAAAAGGCCCTGTGAGTCAGTTTGACTCTAAGTTTAAATTGGTACTACCTCTTCCATTTCTAAAGTAATCCTCCCCTATTTTTCACTAACTAAATTTGAACACACATATGGAGTTAGACTGTTACCACCAGTCACTCTTCAACCAGGTTGACAAAACCTGACTTCCCAAATCCTCCATTAGTCTCATATTGACTGTGCATATCAGGACAGACCATGGGTTTTTAATGACCACTGTTTGACCTAAGCATGCTGAGTCAGATAGCCAACCCTAACAATATAATCAAAAGGCTATTGTTTTATTATTATTTTTTTTAATCCAATATTACCCGAGAAAGTAATAAACACTGCCAGAACTGTTAGAATTACTGTTGGTCAAGAATGACTCCTCACTGACCGAAATAGGGTTCTAAGGAGGCCTGGCCTTTACTAGTGCTAGGCACTGAACATCCATTTCCGGACACTAATTGCAGTCCAACCAGGTGATATTAAGCTTGGGGGCTTAAGCAAAGCACACTGTCCGACTGAAATGACAACAGAAACCAAAATAAAAGCAGGAACATTTGCACTGACACCATGCACACAGGCACTTCCTCATTAGGACATGCTGAACGTATGCTAACTCAATTACCAATAAACAATATCAGCCTAAAGTTTCCGACTTCTGTCCTGTGCAGAACACGAACAATAGTGTGTGACCATGGGAAGGGCGTGAGGAATGGGAAAAAGAAAGTGAGAACGTCCTTGAACGTGTGTGAGTCTGGAAGACAATTTGGAATGAGGAAGAGTGCGAGAACAACCTCAGCGCTAATCACGGAAACAAACAAACTTATATCCTCAAAGCATTCAAACATTTTGTTTTCACCAGAGCATATGAATAATAAAACTACCTTTTTTGAAGGCTATTTAATGTTTAAGTTGTCATCTCCCACATCATATATCAGTTGTTGTATGTCATTGATTCCCACAATTTCCACTCCTCAACAAAGCGGCAACAAAAATAGCAGGTGCAAAGAGCTGACACAAGTCAAGGTCAGATACATGCTGTTGTTGTTAGCCCTGTTTTTGAGCGACCGAGGGGTGGTGGGGGGTCTATGAAAAAGAGCAAGGGCCTCCCTTTTTATGTAAACACTGTTGTAATGAAGCTAAACTATGTCCTCCACTGTAATGAAGCTAAACTATGTCCTCCTCTGTAATGAAGCTAAACTATGTCCTCCGCTGTAATGAAGCTAAACTATGTCCTCCTCTGTAATGAAGCTAAACTATGTCCTCCGCTGTAATGAAGCTAAACTATGTCCTCCACTGTCATGAAGCTAAACTATGTCCTCCTCTGTAATGAAGCTAAACTATGTCCTCCGCTGTAATGAAGCTAAACTATGTCCTCCTCTGTAATGAAGCTAAACTATGTCCTCTGCCGTGGTAATACTGAACTATGTCCTCTGCCATGATGAAGCTGAATTATGTCCTCTGCCTTGGTGAAGCTGAACTATGTCCTCTGCCGTGGTGAAGCTGAACTATGTCCTCTGCCATGGTGATCCTGAACAATGCCTCCTGTCATGATGAAGCTGAATTATGTCCTCTGCTGTGGTGAAGCTGAACTATGTCCTCTGCTGTGGTGAAGCTGAACTACGTCCTCTGCCATGGTGATACAAAACTATGTCCTCTGCCGTGATGAAGCTGAACTATGCCCTTAGCCGTGATGAAGCTGAATTATGTCCTCTGCCGTGATGAAGCTGAACTACGTCCTCTGCCATGGGGATAAAGAACTATGTCCTCTGCCATGGTGAAGCTGAACTATGTCCTCTGCTATGGTGAAGCTGAACTATGTCCTCTGCTGTGGTGAAGCTGAACTATGTCCTCTGCTGTGGTGAAGCTGAACTATAACCTCTAGAGTGACGGAACCCAACCCAGCTCCACCACCATAACAGCAATTTAGAAGTTAAAAAACAAGGACTCTCTTGGTTTGGCATTCCAGTGACTGTGAAAATCCTTTTATCAGACACATTTTAGACATACTTTTGGTGGGATTGGTTTGAGTGTAGCTGAAGAGACATAACTCTGTGTATGGGAACCTTTTTTTTGCAGTATAGAGGTCACTTTTAAATGAAGCAAAAGAAAGTGTTTACTCAAAGGCAATGGAAATGTATTAGCTAAATGCTTTGGGGTGTTAAGTTCTCAATGTTGGACTAATACAGCGATTGCTTGTTTGTCTAATAGCTGAGAGAGGTCAAGGAGGGACTGATGTAAAATGCTATAATTTCATCACTGTTAAAATTAAAATACTGCAATAGAATAGCCCGCTGACACTCCTACTGAGAAAGTATGACAACACCATCCTCACAGCTGGGTCAATATTGGTCTGGAACAAGATAATGTGATTACAAAATTTATAAACTGAGCTTCTGGGGAGGGTCAGTGACCTTTACAACCAGCATGGATCCCCTGACATGTTCCCAGTTGTGTAGTTAAACCAGATCCATGTCAGACTACTGACAAAATGCACTCCACTGTTCCTAAGGTTGTCATTCCCTCTCCGGTGTAACCTGTCCCTGTGTTTTCTAGCTTCATTCACTGGGTCTGAACCGTTGCTTAATGTTGCTGTTCACCAGTTTAAGACGTGGGTTCTTTCTTTCCATTAGAGATTAATGGCAAGATCTATTCCTAAAAAGTTGCAGTGGCGATGCCGGTGCAGAATTGCCAGTGCAGAGTGTGTACCCGTGTGGCCTAGACTGGTCCAGGGGTGGAAGCTGCAAATTGGACACACTCATTTCTTTATTTTTACTATTTTCCACATTATAAGAATAATAGTGAATACATCAAAACCATGAAATAACACATACAGAATCATGTAATTATTTTAAAGTATTAAACCAATTGAAATACATTTATATTCTTCAAAGTTGCCACCCTTGCTGACAGTTCAGCACACTTCGAACCAGCTTCATGAGTTACAGAAGTCACCTGGAATGCTATTTTGTTTTATTCAAAATTAGATTCTTATATGCTTTCCAGTTAGTTTGGAGTACTTTAAAAAGGGTTATATAACACATTTTAGGAATTGGATCTGTTGGCATTATGTATCAAATTGTAGATAATAGTCGCAACTTTGGGATTCCATCTCCACACCAACATGTAATGATAAATACTTTAAAATCTAGATGCCAGAAAATTTAACTGTTTGCAGGGAATGTACGGCAATAGGTGTTACATGATAACATACATAATACTTCTACAAAATCAGATGTGTACTTTGAGCTCAAGGCAGACAAAACAACCACTGTGTAATAGCCACCAAATGTAAACACTTGGTCTGGTCATAGCCATATAGTGGTCTCCATGTATAAAATCAGAATTCCCAGACAATTAGGACACATCCTCTGCATTTACAGTTAGTTAATGGGTTTAGCAGGAGTCCTGTTGAACTCCATTCCTGTCACTGGGCTGAGCCACTGTGGATGTACTGTAAACGAGACCAAGCTTTAGTTCTTCATAGAGTAGCGTATGCTTCAGGTTGATTTTAGTTTTGTCTGTATTTGTCCTCCGTGTATGTATGAGGTGTATATGAAGTCCTTTGTTGAATATGTTGTTTGTACGGTATTATTGTACTCTTCTAATCCTCACCCTGCACTGCCAGAAGAGGACTGACCACACCTCAGTCTGTCTCCTCTCTAGGTTTCTTCCTAAGCATCAATTCTTGTTGTTGCTTGCTTTTCTGGGTTTCAGGCTGGGTATCTGTATAAGCACTTTGTGACAACTGCTGATGTAAAAAGGACATTATACAATAAATGTGATTGATTGATTATCACTGTCATCTATACAGTACTGCGAGTACAATAGTTTGCTGCCTGTCAGTTGTTGATTGCTGACAAGGTGCTGAAAGCACAGCATAGCCCATCTGTGCTGAAAGCTTTTGATCTTTTTCAAATCGGTCATTGCTGTTCAAGTTGTCACTCACTGGGGGGCTGGGAGAGTAGAGAGCCCGTGCCTCTTAAGTGCGAGCAAAACAAGGCCTAATTTTCCAGAAAAAATGTTCCTGACCAATATACAGTTAGGTCCAGAAATAATTGGACACTGACACAAGTTTTGTTATTTTGGCTGTTTACCAAAATATATTCAAGAATTACAGCTCTTTAATATGTAGCCTCTCTTTTTCAAGGGACCAAAAGTAATTGGACAATTGACTCAAAAGCTGTTTCATGGATAGGTCTGGGCTATTCCTTTGTTATTTCTTTATCAATTAAGCAGGTAAAAGGTCTGGAGTTGATTCCAGGTGTGGCATTCGCATTTGAAAGCTGTTGCTGTGAACCCACAACATGCGGTCAAAGGAGCTCTCAATGAAAGTGAAACAGGCCATCCTTAGGCTACAAAAACAAATCCATCAGAGATAGCAGGAACGTTAGGACTGGCCAAATCAACAGTTTGGTACATTGAGAAAAAAAAAGAACACACTGGTGAGCTCTGCAACATAAAAAGGCCTGGATGTCCACAGAAGACAACAGTGGTGGATGATCGTAGGATCCTTTCCATGGGAAAGAAAAACCCCTTCACAACATCTAACCAAGTGAAGAACACTCTCCAGGAGGTAGGCATATCATTATCCAGGTCTACCATAAAGATAAGACTTCATGATAGCAAATACAGAGGGTTCACCACAAGGTGCAAACCATTCATAACCTTCAAAAATAGAAAGGCCAGATTTGACTTTTTGGATGCCAAAAAACATCCAAAAAAGCCAACCCAGTTCTGGCACAGCATTCTTTGTACAGATCTTTGTAAGATCAACCTGTACCAGAAAGATGAGAAGAAAAAAGTATGGAGAAGGCTTGGAATGGGTCATGATCCGAAGCATACCACATAATCTGTAAAACACGGTGGAGGAAGTGTGTTGGCATAGGCATGTATGGCTTCCAATGGCACTGGGTCACTAGTGTTTATTGATGATGTGACAGAAGACCGAAGCAGTTGGATGAATTCTGAAGTGTATAGGGATATATTGTCAGCTCAGATTCAACCAAATTCAGCGAAGTTGTTTAGATGCCACTTCACTTTACAGATGGACAATGACACAAAACGTACTACGAAAGCATCCCAGGAGTTTTTTAAGGCAAAGAAGTGGCAAAGAAGGTGATTGACTCGGCAATGGCAGAAAGACCCACGAACAAACAACAATTGAAGACAGCTGCTGTCAAGGCCCGGCAAAGCAGCACAAAGGAGGAAACCCAGCGTTTGGTGATGTCCATGCGTTCCAGATTTCAAGCAGTCATTGCCTGCAAAGGATTCTCGACAAAGTATTAAAAATGAACATTTTATTTATCTTTGTGTTAATTTGTCCAATCACATTTTAGCCCCTGAAATAAGGGGACTGTGTATGAAAATGGTTGCAATTCCTAAATGTTTCATATAATAGTTTTGTTCAACCCCTTGAATTAAAGCTGAAAGTCTGCACTTCAATTGCATCTCAATTGTTTCATTTCAAATCCATTGTGGTGGCATACAGAGACAAAATTATGAAAATTGTGTCACTGTCCAAATATTTCCGGACCTAACTGTAATTCCCAATGAGTCAGAGGTTTTCATTTACTCTAAAACAAGTTAAAAAAAAACATGTTTTTATTATAGCCATTGAGTTATTTTGATAACTCAATGGCTATACAAATCAAATAATGTACCTTTAATAACTTGCTGAACATTCTATTACTTATATAATATTTACACCACATTGCAAGAGATCATTGTGCAAAATTAAAATAAAATAAATTGTGCCCTAGACTATTTACCATTTCAATTCCTGGGAAGAAAACAGTGGTTCTTTTCAGTAAAACAAAGAAAAATACTTGGCTAACATCCAATTATTTGTATTTTCAGTTCCAGATTCTACCATATTATAGAAACATGATGGTATGATGTCTTTTTCATTAGCTTTTTCCTCTTTCTGTACAATTAGGATAAAGGTACTTGCCATTCTCACAAGTTTAAAAGCATTAAATGCGTGTCAACATGGGCCAGAGAGTTTTCTTCCACCTTATTTAATTGCGGCAGTCTAGACGTTTATCCTTTTAAATCCAAGTTACATTAAGATTGATTTATAAGTGGCCTAGGGTGGTTTAGAGGTGTAAGCCACTGCCTCCGGTACACATAATACTACAGAATAACTATGTTTTTTGCCCACGCGTACTTAAGCACACTCTCCTGTCCTTCCCACTCTCTATCAATAAAGCATAAACTTCCACCCCTGCCCCAAACAAGGATTGATTAATAATTTAAACCTCAGCATATTTAAACCTCAATATACGATCTGATCTGGTCAATGACATCCTCTTGCCGGCCCGTCTCAACCTTTAGATCAAAGGTGTCTCAGCTCCCCGAGGATCTTAAAGGTTATTTAGTGGCAGTAATGGACAAATTTTCACTCAATCGCCAGTGATGTGGAACCATCTCCATTTAATAGTTTAAGAACACTTCTTCAGATATAGCAGTGGTAGAGTGGAACAAGCTCCCGGCTGCTAGAAAAAAAAACAGTTCTGCCATGCATAGGTTCAAGTAATCCTGCAAGGCATGGTTAAAGACGAGTGTATGGCGCCGAGTGCCTATTTTATGTTGCCCAGATGCCCTTGCCTTCAATGAAGACCAAAATGGAAACAAGTCTTGGACTCTATTGTGATTATATCCCCAACAGCTTGAGGTATGTGTTTCTGCTGCTTGGTTTAACATTTTTGATTCTCAAATCATTTTAAATCTACGGTCCAGTGTTCAAGTGTTCCATTGTTTTATGTGGCCGCCTCCAGAGCACATGTACTACTGGCGGTAGGTTCAAGTCCGACCTACGGCCGTTTCAGCAAAAACTCTCTTATCCTTCCTGTCTAATAAAGCATAACATTTTTGATAATACATTTATCCCTGAAATAAAAATATATACAGTATATACCTGACCCACCTTCTTTATTACTGCCCCCCAGTGGCAAGAAGTAACCAATTATAGGCCCATAAACATAAATGGCTCCTAGCCTCTCTCTCCTCCTCACCTTCTCATACATTCTGTCCCTAACTCAACTTTGGTAGGTCAGATTCCAATCTAGCCAGTCTCCAGCGTGGCTAGATATTTGAAATATAGTAACAGTCCGCTTGGCACCAGCAGCATAAGATCCTCACATTCCTCTCCGATCTTCCCAGGGAGCTGAAAACCATGAACATTCACGGTCTGAGTGATGCAGTATTTCAGCTGACATACTTTGACTTCTTCCAGTAGGCATGCTTTCCTGAGAGTGTTCCGGCAGAATCCTGGTTGCCATGGCACTTGTCACAACCGAGCTGGTGAACTGCTGCTGCGCATGCTTCCCAGCACGTACATGCAAGGCCCCTGTGCCGAGTTCAGGCGTGCCAGACCTGTGTCATCCCATAGGGCATCAGCCAGTGGCATTTAAGGTGATCCCCGGGACAGCGTGTCTCCGCTGTGCACACACCATTCAGCAGCCAAACACAGCCTGAGAGAAACCAACACAGATGGGTCATGGTGCGGACTTCCAGCCACGCGGCACGTTCGACCAAGAGAGGAAAGGAGAAGGCGGTTCAGTTTCAGGAAATGCCTCTTTTTTTATATTATGTTATTTCGCCTGTCTATACATAGAAATGACTTAGCTAACATGTGAAGAACAAACGCACATGCTAGTAATATTAATACTATGTTGTGTTCTTTGAAATATGAAGTATAGTATCTAGAAAATGCCTTTTGAAACCGTTGCTCTACACACTGTGTAAACATTTCTTTGACCTTTGAGTATCCAAAGCTGATGTTGGGGTAAGCTGTCTATGGTGCTACTGTTGTTCTGACTTTTTATAGAGCTAACTAGGCAGGAGCCTATAACGGTCAGTACAGAAAAAAGATGAATAACATTGTGCTAGTTCAATGTTTCAAACACAATTCAGAAACGTGGATCTCCAAAAAGCAGAGCTTTTCAACCCTTTCCGCACGGACCCACAAACGTCTATTACAGAGCTAGTACACCTGATCCAGGGATACAGCAGCATTGTGAAATGTCAGGGAGTCTCAGAGGAGGCGGTTGAAGACCTATAGCCCAGAAGGCCTGGAAGTTGGAGTTGATTAGGAAGAGTAGTTGTGGGTGCCATTCCTGTTGACTGTCAACATTCAGACGTCTGAGGTGACACTAAGTGCCCATTGTTTTGTTTTTTGTGTGGTTTCAACGTCTATGGCTTTTTTATCAGAATTATTTGCTATCATTATTGTGAATTTTTATTATTTTAAAGTTTTGGTGTGAAATGTAAGAAGCTACCAGCCGAACACGGGCATGGTTCGATGAGGCACATTACACAGTAAACGATAGGGCACCATATCAGGAATGTTGAGTTTGGTATTTGCGGTGTTAAGTATTGCCGTGATATAAGTATCGCTGTGTTTCTTTCTACATAACGTGTTATCATGTCAGCGATTATTTCACGTCTTCCCTGCCTACACCACATGTTTAAAGCCGCCATGCAGTCTTCGTAATTTTATTTTATGATAATCACTGTATGTCTAAACACATTACAGTGTACTCATGACATTAAAGAGTGTATTTTGTTTCTATGTATGTACCTGAGCCTCCTTCGCATTGAGTCTTAACGTGTGGGTGCTAGCAAACAAGTCATGTTCAGATATCGGCACACTACCCTGACTGGGTGATAGGACGGCCCAGAATCCACCCCTTATCCAGTTAAAATTTATATTACAATCGTATCAATTCTTTGACATCAGAAAATAGCCCGAAAGTTCCCTCCCATCTGAACAGACTTATTTTCAAACAGATTTTTACAGTAAACAATGTTTCATAATTTTCACAATTAAAGCATGTTATTTTGACCTCACTGCGTAGAAATATCCAAAAAAACAGTGAATTACTTTTTTTTATTGCGCTTGGCCGTTGAAGAACAGAGCGTGTGCATTTTAAGTTTAGGAGGTGCACAAGAGGTTACGAAAGCAAATCTGAGAGGAAGTTTGGCACAATGGAATCAGCAGCGGTCAAATGTTGAAAAGCTAGCATCAGACGTGAGATCCAACACGCCGTTCCCCATTCCGCTGAGCCCTGACAGGAAATCCTTTTTTCGCCACTGCTGCTTGGGTGGTGCCGAGTACACAGAGGGAAATTGAATACGTCTCTTCTCTCGGGATGAGGGGGAAAAGGTCTTTACTGTGCTTTGGTGTGGGATTTAGACGTTATGAATAAAAATGTGAGGCAATCGCAGATGGGAACCCTGAGACTTCTGAATTTGAGCTTGCCTTACGTTGCCATGCATTTCCACCACAAGAGGGCATGATCACATTTGCTTTGTATGACTACATTGGCTTACTCTTAGAATAACACAAATCATCAATTTACCACAACTCACATATCAGCGTTTAGCGCTGCACGTTTTCATACACGTTCATTTGAGAGAATGTGCAGGAGATTTTTCCCCTTTATCCGCGATGACAATGTCGGGTTTTTATACTTCCAACACCACAAAGAGAGAGCTCCCTAAACAAAACATCACATGCCGTTTTAACCACTTGAACAGTTCGGTAATGTCAGGATATTGTCCTTTACAAAATGAACTATTTGTCACCTATCAATCCTGTGCTAAACCAGAAAATAACTGAATTATTTGTTGGTTATCCCATCAACAGTTATGTTTAGTATCATAAATGAAATATATTTACCAAATACTATTCTTACAATTTAAGATTTGGTTAAAGTTGACCACTCAGACATCCTTCAATTACAAAAATATTACAATATTATTAATTACTTTTACATACATAAACATTTTTTTTTTGAAAGACAAGTGGGTTCAAATGTTAATGTATTTGGAAATACACTTCATAATGCAAAGCAGTATGTTTGGAAAATGTAAATACTTCAACTCAAATATGCCATGCATTTAATCCAGGTATTTAAAAATCTTCTTAAATACAATCTGTTGGACTAGATTTCTTACAAACAGGCCTATCTATTCAAATCCAAATGCTGGTTTTGGCCTTTGTATTTAGAAATACTGATATACACAAAAACATTTATAAAAACCAGATGCTGAAATACGCATGATTACATCAACTTGTCTATATTTGCCACCCCCGCAAAATAACATTAATACATATTACACTTTCTTAATATTGGAGTATTTTAATGAGCAGCCAAGTGTTGAGCAACATTACCAGCAGTGGTACTACAAGGAGTGCTACACTGTGGTTACTAGATTCCCAATCTATTAAAATTGTCCAGCCTGCGCTATCACAAGGCAGTCATGAGCCTGGTTGCTCAGCCTCTGTGAGCACTACTCATCCGGCATCCACGGTCTAAAGCCAGTCAATCGCCTGCCACAAAAACCCTGGGGCCACTCCACTTTCCTGTGTAAGCTGACATTTCATCCTGTTGTCACGAATCAGACAACATAGTAACAAAATTAAACTGGAAAAATCTCGTGAAAAAAATGAAAAAATTATGAATTGACAAGATTTGTCATTTCACAATTTGTCAGGAGGATGACTCAGAGGAGATTCCCTCATTTGAATATGTATTTAATTGATAAAAAATAAATATAATTTATCACAGATATGAACAGGCAAGGTAAAATAAAATATTAAACACCTTCAATACTTGTTACGAAATACCATATCATTAATAAAGATTCAACTTTAAATAAAAACTCATGTCCATGTAAACACTGTTTACTATTTCCTCATTCATTTTGATTAATTTGTATCCATACTCCCATGTTCTGAATGACGCTGAGACTTCAGTGGACCATACAGATGTTCTGCATTTGGAATTTAGGTAAAAGGTCGACATGCTGGGGGAGGGGCCATTTTGGAATGGAATAAGCAGCTCTAGGTGTGGTTCCGGCGATGAGCGCTCAGACGCAGCTATAAGGCGTCATATTCCCCTAGCCTCCAGCATCCCTGACTTTGACAAGTTATTAAAAACTGTCTGTTTGGTCTGCCTCCTGTAGGAATGTGCCATTGAGACAAAGTAAATGCTGAAAATCACCAGCAACAGCCTGACTGTATGTCCCTTTTAGCAGTTAGGACAGTCTGTGTCTGGTGACACATCTATTAGTCATGTTAACCACGAAACAAACATTTCGAAAGAGAATTTTGCACTGCTTGCAGAACCCACGTCTGTAATGTAGGCCACTTCCTCGGTCCTCTGGCTTCCAAAAAAGCTGCCGTGATGTTGCCGTGCAGGCTACGTGCTGCTCCAGGAAATGGGCAGAAAAATTCAGTCCCCAAAATCACAATCTGGTCATGTTGCATTTACTGGATATTACTTGTCTTGAGATATAAACACATATGAGGATGGATTACAATGTTCTTCTATTTTCCTGCTACAAACATTTATTTTTCCTTTCAGTTTTTTTTACTGGAAACACTGACTTCTTTTCAACTAGTCTCAGACAGAAACCCTGACCTTATAAATCATGGTTGATTCAAAATGTTTTACATTTGACCAAAATGAATCAACATCCATCCTTAGAGCTGGCAACAAAAGCCTATTATTTGCTGAAACAGAACACTATTTGACCGCATTCATAAACTCCTTATGCCTTTGTCAATGTAACAAATGGATATTTGTTACATTCCAGCTGCATAAGTAAGGATATATGGTTCAGCTGTCTTCGAATAACCTTTCACCTACTTAGCCTCAGCCAAAGGCAGGAGGGGGTTAACTCCTTTTCTTTGTGGTCTGGCCCTAGATCACGTATTGCTCGTGTGCTCCCTGACAGTGGGAGTTAAATCTGGACCTTGGGAATTGCCATATAACGTGGGCATTCTCTGTGTGTGAACTTTCCCCTAATTCTCACACTGCTCCTACACCCCAGCGGTTTGGAAGAGGAGCAGTTCAGGCCAAATCAAAACAGCGCGATGCCCCCGGATGTGCCACCCAGTGCCAATGACTTCATACACCCTAGCCACCAACTTCACATTCTCCCGAACATTCGATTAGGCAGCTTGGTTTTTCTTACATTGCGATTTCTCTGTCCTGTGATAGACACAAGAAGTTCTTATTTCAACAAAGTGAAATCAATTATTTTTCTTGATGGAGGACACCAGACAGAATGTTTATTTACACAATGACACACACTGGTAAATGATTAGCCATGCACATTAATGTGCTATGTAACATGTTGATGTGTTTGTTAAACAAAAATGTAAATGAACACATTCCACTTTTTTTATTTTATGGTAACGTGTTACTGTCATATTATGTTACAGTCACAGTTTATAACCCTTACTCATCTAGAAAGTAACAGAAGACATTATGAGTCAGCCTAGATGGCTTTCCTATCATGTTTCCAAGTGACAAATAAGCATTATTTTGTTACATCATTAGGTTTATCAAAGTAATATTGCATAATTACTACAATTAAATAAAGAATACTATAGTATTTCAGTATAGTATTTTTGAGTACTGCAGTATATTGGCCTAGAACAGCGTTCATTCCAAAAGCACAATAGTGATTAGCAGAGTATAACAGAGTATAACAGAATAATAGTATTTTCACTAGAGCATTTTTCATGTAGGTCTGTTCTTTCTCACACAAGCGGTCAGTGTCTGATGCCCTTTCCAGTGTTATTTTATTACAGGTTGTCATATAAAAAGATTGTCTGAAATCTCTTCGTTTAGTGTAGCAGTGGTATGGGTGGATACTGGCTTCATTGTTACATCATGTTCACCACTCCCACACCTCTAGATATAAAGAGTTAACTGAGTGAAGAGAAACCGGAGAGCAGCACCCCCCCCCCACCTTCCCCTCTGCTAGCCAGCCAATCAGATCAGCCAGCTGTCGGGAGTTGAAGGGCTCTGAAAGTATAAAACTGAAGAGCTTTCCACAGAGAGGTACAGGAGCTTGGGCTCTAGGAACAAAGTGAAAAGAGAAGGGTGACAACTTTGCACGCTTCAGCAAACCACCTGGCGATAAAACCCAATCAAAGAACAAGAGCCAAAGGGCAAAGCAAGAGGAACAGCGTGCAAAACAATGAAGACAACCCTCACGACCGTGACTCTGAGCCTGGCCGTTCTGGTGGCCACTGGCAACCCCTTCGAGAGGAGAGGCAGCGGCGGCAAGGAGAAGAGGGTGCAGTATGCAGCGTGGGACGATGTGAACGTCATCGCCCACGGACTCCTCCAGCTGGGCCAGGGACTCAAGGAGCACGTGGACAAGACCAAGGGCCAGGTGAGGGACATCAACGCCAAGCTGAAGGCCTTCAATGTCACCGTGGCAGACATGGGCAAGGAGAGCCTGAGGCTGCAGGAGGAGGGCGAAGTGCTGAAGGCCAGGGCCCAGGGGCTTGAGGACAGGGAGGTCAGGGTGCTCAACGTGACACTGGAGCTGAGGGAGAAAACAGAGAAGATGCTGCAGGAGAGGAGGAGGGTGGAAGAGAGGATGAACAAGCTGGAGGAGAAGGTAGACGGCATGCTGCAGGGAGAGGGGCTGCCTGACATGAGCGCCGGCAATGCAGGCAACTTCAGTGATGCACACATTATTCAGGTGAGATACAGTAGGGGTCTGTGACTCTACCTGGCGATGCTCTGTTGTCTTTCTGTTCGCAAAAGGACACTGTAGTACATTTGATGTGAGAAAAGGGAGGCAATGGAGGAAGCAGGCAGAGGACAGAGAATGTGTGTATATAATATGTCTATGTTATGTGTATTATATATACACACACATACATATTATATATAGAAAACTGACAGCACTCAAGCTGATTGATACAGGTCTCTGTTTAGATGATTGCTGCCAGTGTCTCTTCATTTGTGATTGTTCCAACTGTAGGATATTAACCCAAAATGCTTTTTACAGTAAGCATCCTGGCGTTTTCTTTCACTGGGATATGACAAAACACCACTTTAAATAAATGAATTGACTGAAATTAATTAATGCTCGATAGACTTCTATGCCTTCTACATCAGCCATGCATAAACATTGAACTATTTGCTACTATTACCAATGTTCTGAACTACTGGAGGTGAGGAACAATGATAGACGAGGACAGTTGGTCTGGGATTACTTCCACTGACTCAAAACGACTGAAAGCCTGTCAGGCCGCCAGTGTTGAATACCGTGCATTACGCTGGAGAGCGTGCAGTACGTGCAGAGCAAACCGTTGCCAAACAAAGGAACTGCACGCATTGTGTGTTAATCATTTCTATATGTGATATATTTAGAACATGGCACAGGACAAGGAACATGTTGTGCTTAATTTATGGATTGTGAATGGATGCTTAAATTAGAAACGTAATTTCCTGTTTTCAAATAGTCTGTTTTGGTGAGACGTAAAAAACGCGCTATTATGTAATCAAACCACTGATCTGGAAAGACTGCCAGTATGTGGGAATGTACTTGAGTAGACTGCAATGATTTACCCAATGCCTTATTGACTATTAAAAGTAGGCGACACTAAGCACACGGGATAGCCTTATAATCAACAAAGGTAAAACTGTGACTTAATAGTTTGTGGTCGGCTGCGTTATAAGAAACATAAACTGCTTAAATGTACGACACTGGAGAACGACTGACACCGTAGTACATTTTCTTTCAGTGGATGTTGGAAGCTCAGAATAAACGTATTGATGACCTAGTCGACAGAATCCGACTCCAGCAAGAGAAGCTTGACAAGCAATCCCTGCGCATCAGAACCCTGCAACACCAGGTATAATACTGCAGAAGTGAATCCCTTACCCATGTTGATTGTAGTACAGTTAACATTATCCTGACTTTTTTGTATGACATTGGCTAATTTTAAAATGTTTTCGTTCACTCAGATTCAGTTGACAAAAGAGAGACCAGCATTCAGGCGTAAACCAGAAGAGACCGTTCAAAATAGCAGTATTGAGCAGCGCGACTCACCCATCGGTAAGTAAGGCCAAGCTTCGTGTCAAATCCGTTGATTCAATTTACTTTTAAGACGCCCAGACAAAGACTGACCTCCCATGCCATCTGCTTAACGACAGTAAGATGCTTAAAACATCAACTTTAAATGGAGTTGTCCCTAAATGACGCAAGGGGTTTACTGTCATTATCAAGATAATTAATTGTCCGCGCACATCTGCCCAAAGCTGAAGGAAAGGTGACCAATTAACGAACAATTAATCAAATGTTCATTACCTGTCTATATAACTATATAACTAAAAAATTAGTTCACAAAAAATAAAAAACAAGGAGTTAAACATCATTGTATAGCGAGTGATAATGATGTTCACATCTGTTCCCATTGAAAATGTACTACACTGACCTACTCATAACGTAGGTATTCAGTGAAGCTGTTACGAGCTGGATCATGACCAACTGGGGAAAAGTTCAGACACTAGTTCCGGGTTTAGTGGAAATGGAACAATATGAGAAACTCATGGCACGTTCCCGTTCATTCCTCAGAAGGGGGTTACCCAAAAAATTCCATATAGACCGATATTAATTAATCAGTAGGCCTGTACAGAACATAAGAGAGAATAATTTGGCGTTTACAGCAAATGTAATGAATTATTTGATTCTGAATCTTACCCACGCAAAACATGCCACTTTATAGATGTTGGTCAGATGTAATTGACGTAATCCAAGTTGATCGAAAAAGAAAGTGAACTTGTTTTACCATTTCAGTATATTGTGTATTTTGACAAGAAGTGGCTCCCTCAATTACAAGCAACATCAATCACGTTTATATCTAAACAGTGTTTTTTGACATGGAGGGAAGTAGGTGAAAGGTGAACCCATAGCCATGCAGTCATCTAGCAGACCATAATGAGTCCTCTCACACGTTCTGACATCAGCAGGATTTCAGGAATGCTGTAAAAGAAACAAGTTATCTGGCTGGATTTCAATGCGGGGAGAGTTCAGTAGTATTGGACAGTGTTAACTCTGGGTCGCACAGAGCCACAGAACAGAGGGATTATTCACAAATCTGATGGAACTAGGGGCGGAGGGAAGGGGGGGGGCTTTTTCAAATCTAGCATGCTATGTTCCTCAGATTAAGTCTCTTGGGTCATTGCCAGAAAAATCAAGAAGGATAGCAAGAAAGTGGAGACTGTCTAATTTTGCTCGGTGAACTTTGTACACACTTCCTTTGTTTGAGAGATACTGACCCCCCCCCCCTTGAATGAAGCCCCTCCCGTTTTTCCCCCATTCACGTAGAACAAACAGTTGTATATCCTTTTGTAGACTGTCCAACCTTTCCCCCAGATTTGTCAGAGAAGTGAGACGTCCCCCTTCTCTCCTCCTCCTTCCCTGTAGATCCCCCGCATCTCTGGCCATGGATGTATGCAAGTGTGATATAAATGCAGAGAACAGCGTTCGTGACTGTCCACCGCTAATCAGTGAAGTTCCTGTCTCGGCTAAAAAGGATATTCCAGAACCCCTACGCACTGTGGTGCCATAGACCGAGCTCATGTTACCAACTGAAAACAAACAGCAACCAAAAACATATTTGACTGACTGAACTCAATTAAAATCGTTGATCGTAGTTTGGCCGTTTGCCGGAGACAAAGTGAGCGCCGTGTCTCCCAAGTCATATAAACACGGACACTTATTGTAAAAACACTAGGGGTTTTCCCCAGCATGTGCGACACAGGACAACCTCTAACGCCGCTGGGCAGCCTTTATCCTACACGGCACGGCAGCCGGGGTGCTATAGGGAACCCTCCAAGGAGTGCAACTCTCCGAACATGCCTTTTGCATGCGGCGGACATGTATTCCAGTGTCGCTGACAAGCTGTGGCAGCATGCTCCCAGCACCCTCCGAGCATTCCCTGTGCATGCGGCGGACATGCATTCCTACGTCACCGGCTGGCTGTTGTGTCCGTGAGGAGGAGCGGGGGATGGGAAAGAGTAGGGGGTGCTGGATTCGAGGAGACTGTAATCAATAGGCCCTGCAGCTGAGGGGGGGCTTGTGCTTGGGAACTGGGAGAAAGGTCATGTTTACTACTCAGAAAGTGTCCCTCTTAGGGCAGGTCAGATTAGGGAACAACATATGGCTATTTACCTTTGCTGGGTTTTCCAGCCCGCAGATAAACCCAGTTTGCGATAACACCCCATTATTTACCAGCATACAGCATTTGCAGAGCTGCAGCGGCTAAGCCAACAACAGTGATTCATAATGAGGGAAAACATGCATACTCCTGGTTGCTTAACATCTGACCTAGTTTTAAAGAGAAAGGTGCGGACGTACGCAAGATGTATGAAATCCTTAGTCGAAAACAGGTGGAGTTGGTTGGGGCAGAGTGGACTTTTGCACCATAATTCACAAACAAGTTCCATGCTGGTTGTTGGTTGACCTAACAGTTTGAAGTTCAAGGCACTCGAGAAAACAGAACATTCAGTCATGCGTTAAGATTAACCATTAAAGTTAAGAGTGAGCAATTTATACATTAGACCTCCTTGCCAATAAAGAGGTCAGGCCAAAGGCTTTTCATACCCATTGTTTTAAGCAGTTTTTATGCTTAAATGCATTCATTTGGAAGAAGAAATTAATAAAAAATGTTTAATAAATTGATTTAAAGCATCGATAGGACACAGACTTTGATACTGTCTGAGATTAGAAGTGTGGAGGAGCTGTTTGCGTTAACCGTCTTGTGTTTTTTGTCTTTGCTTTTTCAGAGATGGCCTCAGACTGCCATGAGCTGTTCCTCAGAGGCGAGACGACCAGCGGAGTGTACACCATTCGGCCGTTAAACTCCCAATCCTTTGATGTCTTCTGTGAAATGACAGCCGGTGAGTAGAATCAGCCAGGTTCTTGTCCTTTGTGCCCCCGTGCTCTTTCCACAGGGCTCAACTAACCATTGGGCAACTAGCCCGACAACCATTCGCTAAATAATAAGTCAAAGGACTGTATCTGGGCGGGTCACTGTATAAACATACCCTACAGCTTAGTTTATGAACACAACACTATATATATACACGTGTGTATGACAGTTGGCTGTGGTAAATCGCTCGCGGTCAAGACTAATCCCCACACCGTCCCTTCTTCCCTCTCCACAGAAGGTGGCTGGACCGTGATCCAGAGGCGCCAGGATGGCTCGGTTGACTTTGACCGGTTGTGGCAGGCCTACCGGAGCGGCTTTGGCAGCCTGAATGGTAAATATATCCTGTGTTGTCTTTCTCATCTCCCTCGCGTAATTCCTCTTGGAGCTGTCCCCGCGAGGCCACACCCCCCGAGGTTCGGACGGCACCGTCAGTGTAGAACACCTCCCGTCAGTTCAGATTCATTCAACGAGGGGCGATGCCAACCCCAATACAGATTGTAGATGTCAAGATCATAGGATCAGGTGGCTCGGGATAGGGCAGGGTTGGCACAAACAACCATCTAATCTCCAGCTTTAATGCCACTGGTGGCTTTAGGTGCCAGAAGTGACCAAATCGCGTGTTCTATTCCTTTTAAATTCGATTAAGCGATTACTAGCCTTTTTTACAAACAGATTTCGTAAATTAACAAAGACACTGAGATAGCTGGACACTTATAAAGGCCCTGCACGTCTTATTACTACCAGTGATCCGGTTTTAACCCGTGTTTGATCTCTTTCCAGGTGAGTTCTGGCTTGGTCTCGAGAAGATGCACGCCGTGACCAAAGACACGGACTACATCCTCAAGGTCAAGTTCTCCGATTGGAGGGAAGACACTGAGACAATTCAGTACCCCATCCGGATGGACGGGGAGGAGAGCCGGTATGCCCTCCACATCAAGGAGACCTCCCCTGGCAACCTGCAGAGCGCCCTGGCCGCCGAGGACGCTGGCGTCCCCTTCTCCACCCGGGACCGAGACAACGACAGGAAGAGTGACACCAACTGTGCCAAACACCTTTCTGGTAAGTTCTGTCATTTTTATTGTATTTATTACTATTTGACTGTGTTATACCTCACGGTCTAAGATTTATCCCCCCTCACCCCTAAAAAAACCTATTTTGGAATGTAGCACCAATTCCGGTCTAACCCAAGTGTTTTCTCTCCTTACCAGGTGGCTGGTGGTTCAGCAACTGTGGACACTCCAACCTGAACGGCCGCTACTTCATGAGCCCTCCTCCCAAGCAGAGACACCAGAGGAAACAAGGTGTCTTCTGGAAGACGTGGCGTGGCCGCTTCTATCCCCTGAAGACCACCACGATGATGATCGCCCCTGCTGCCATCGAGAACAAGTTGTAGATGGGGGACGGCAGACTCCAGAGTTTTCTCTTCCTGAACTAAAACACCTGTTCGAGGTGGTTGGCCGTGGAGTTGGGTGAACCGCCCACTTTAGTGTAGGCCTCAGCCAGTGAGACTCACAACAGAGCCAAGGCCATTGTTATCGCCAAACAAACTCATACTTGAATGGGCTCCATGTTTCCAAGAGCTCTGTTTTGAAAGTCTTCAAGCCTCTTAGCTAGAACCACAACCGAACAATGCAGAAATGTCTGTGTAAGGTAATGAGTGCATGTTTATCTAACAGTGGAAAGTTAATGCTGTGGTTTTACCACAGTTCTGATGTGTTCACTCTTAATCACTGTGTAAAACCAGCGATGGGCCTCAGATGAAATCAAAGGAACAGAATCAGGCCAGTTTTGACATGTTTTTTTGTGTTTAAAAAAAAAGTAAAGGCATTTTCCGCATGTTAAGACCCATATGACAGAAAGGTGTCTGAATGCAAGAACTCAAAAGTTGAACAGTGATTTCTAGCTAGAACATAGTTAACCCAGCATCAACACCAGCCTATCTACAGTAGTTGTTGAAGTGGGGCAACAGTAGAGAGTTTCTGAATCTAATTATATGGACCAAATGGTAAATTGTTGTTTTACACATTAATGGCATTAGCAATCCAAAGGCATTATGGGTAGAAATTATCACTGTAAACTAGAACTACAGTACATAATGGAACAAAGTGTGTGAAGTATTTTTCAACCAAATAGTGGTTTCATAGTCTACATCTCAACTTTCCTGGCATTTTTATTTTGAATCAAAGTATTATCCCTCTGTGGCTCCGTTTGTCGTGGAGATGTTTGTCCTTCAGTCATATTGACTGCTCTTTAAATGACCGGTCATCAGTTTCTGTATATAGTGTACGATGAATTGAATGTCGACTGTCTCTTCAGAACCTTTTACTGTAACTTTATCTAGAGTTCTTGTTGATGACTTGTTTCCCCCCCCATTTTATTTAAAAGCTGTAAAGAATCGTTATATATTTCTGCTATTGCTTGTATGTAATTTATATTTTCAGTCATGTTTTCCAGTTGTGAAATTGCTGTTGTTTTTTTAAGAGAAATTAATCTAACCTTTGGCATTAACTAGCCAATAAAACGTATTTAAAGTAAAATACTTGCTGTCTGATCTCATATAAACACACTGATGCTTTTGGAAATTAAATCCAGCAGTAAGACAAAAAAAACAGATTGGAGTATTAAATCAAGATATCAACATTTTAAAATGATCAAAGTAGCAACCTTCAAAAACTTTCAAATGAACACGGCAGTCAACTCTGCTATGAACGCGGTTGCCTTAGCTTAGAACATAAACCTACATCCAGCACACGGCAGGTCACCGTGACACTTCGTTAGAAGACAGATAGAGGGACAGGCCAACTATTTTTTCCAGTTGGCACACAGAGGGTTAACCACGTCTTGGCGTGTCATTCCCCAGCTGCCAAGTGATAGAGTGGAATGTCCTGTCTGTGCTTAAGCTTGCCCTGCTCCCCACAGCAAAAACCTGGATTCTGACTCAACAACAGTTCCTGGTTCTTGACATCCAGTGGCGGATGATTCTCAATGTCTCCCCACGAACATAGCATTGATGTAAACACGTCCTACGCCTGAACATTGTTGGTCCAAGTCCTACGCCTTGGCTCGCTTGTTGCCAAGAAAAGCTGAGTTGTGGGTTTTTCCAACTACAGTAGTTGCATTGACTGAATTATTAGCTGATGCTGTTGAATTTCAACATGACTACTACCAAGTCAATGCGGGGTGTTTGCCCCCATTTAGATAATTGTGCGTTCTATCAATCTGGCAGTAGACTACTGAAGCCACTCTGCCGTTAAAATGGAGTTGCAGCACACGCCCTTGCTCTTGGATGGCATTTAGCATTTTTTCCACCTCAGTAATTAAGAAGCACATTTCACTGATCCGCCAGACATTCCGGCCGTCATGAAATTTAGATGGAATACCTAAGAGAAGGCCATAATTTTCCTATAAGCAGGCACGTGTTGAGAGCAGTTTTTGACAGCCCGGCTGTACCATGTCTTGTTGGCACCACGCACAGTACCGGTCCTAGCCTTTTGGGGGCCCTAAGCAAAATTTGATTTGGGGGCCCCCTCTCCCTTAGCGGCCCGGGGCTCACTACCAGTCCAGGGCCCCTTAGAGGTCGGGGGCCCTAAGCAACCGCTTATGTCGCTTATGCCTAGGGCCGGCCCTGAACACGCACATGGATATATTGTATTCCACAGAATTAGAAGTCACATAACTGCGAGCTACTGGCTCGCAATGTCCAGTGGCTTCCTTCCGTCAGGTTCAATGTCTCACACCCAGAAATCTGGTCAGGTGTCAGGCTTACTGCTAATGTGCTTTAAAGCACCTTCCTGAGAGGGAGAGGGACAGAAAGCTACATCCAGTGTGCTGGCTTTTAGTGATTGACCTCTATCAGATGCTCAGTTGGTGTTTCCTTATCCAATCCTATCCTGTGTGATTCTGGCCAATTGGTCATTACATTTCTGTGGCACTTAGGCTGTTATTATGACTAAATTTCCTACACTCAGGGACCAAACAGACACCAAAGATATTCAGATACACTGGATGCCAAATCAAATGTTGTGTTTTGCCTATGAAAAGTGTAGACATTCGGAAAGACAACCGTTAGTTTGATTACATTGTATATTAACCATCGGGAGGAAAATACAATTATTGATCTCCATGTAAAAGGGTGCAAGGTGCCATTTCCTGCAACAGAGTACCTGAAATGTGCTCAAAATGGCTACTAAGCTTTCTGCTGCAGGGCCCACTGACAGCAGAGCCTTTAATAGCCTAATATCCAGGCATCTGTAACATCAATCACACCCAAGGACCCCTGCTCATGGCAAACCTGTCTACAGAACACTTACATCAATCACTGGGAGCCATGGCAACCATTCCCCCGGGCGGATTCCGTGTGAAACCACTGCACCTGCCATCAAAGACACTTAGTGGTCTAAAGGGGCCACGTGATGTCTCCCCTTCCCTGAAATAAACCAGGAGGGTCAAAGAGGAATATCAAAGACATGATTTGAAACATGAAAAGCCCGGAGCGTATTCACTGCGTTTTGAACGCTGAACTGCAGTTCTTTCGCCCATGTCACTGAGCTTGTTATCAGGGCGTAATGAGACATTGGAACAGCCCCTCAACATTCTGATTTGTAATTGTCTATCCATATCTACGGATCCATATTTTTCTCCACCTGTGTTCACGGTGTTCTGTGATAAATTATAGCATTAAAGATAAATTTCATCATACATTTATTCATCATCATGTATAAATTTTATTCAGGTGGTACAAAGCGGTTTAAGACTCGGCTGCTCATACTCGCGTCGTTATTGCAGTAAAAAAGAAAATACCAGTACTTTGGCAAATATTGTATGTTTTCAGAAGGCAAGCCAAAACCTTGAGCCATGTAACGTGAGGAGAGAAAAGGGCGCGAAAATGACTTTATTATGTCAATGAGCGACTTCATTAGACACTCATTATAAAAGAATAAGAATCCATAAAAATATTTTCTTTTAACAATACACACTTAAAATAGTTAATGATTGCAAGCAGGGCAGGGTTTCTTCCTCTAGCCATTACAACACATTCAAGGTTCAAACGCATAGTAAGTATTACAGCTATGTCTTCCTGTCAGTGTTGGTGTGTCTTTGTGGGTGTTTATATATATTCCATTTCATGTTTGAGGAAAAACACTCCTACCACTGTCTTAAATGAATAAAATGGAGAAAAAAAGAGCAAAACATTTGGCAAAACAAACATGGTTCCAGAGAAAGGGGACGAAAGGTGAGCGATTTGTGGCAAAGCCTCCAGATAACGTGTAGAGTCAGATAGTGACAGTCCTTTTATTCCACAGCCTCCAAGGTGAAACAAGAAAACTGCCTTGGACCATCCCGGGAAACCGCGTCCAGCCCTAACGTGGGGGTGACAGAATGGAAGCGATAAAGAGCGAGTGAAAGAGAGGCCGAGAGAGAGAGGCCGAGAGAGAGAGAGAGGGTGGAGGTATAATTAAGTGTGATCTCCAGTTCGTGGTAAAATGGAGGGTGGG
Organism: Esox masquinongy; assembly: GCA_016801175.1. NCBI lineage: Eukaryota > Metazoa > Chordata > Actinopteri > Esociformes > Esocidae > Esox > Esox masquinongy. The sequence goes on from JACXGI010001154.1 coordinate 43,441, forward strand.
TGGGTGGATGTGGCTGCAGAGTCTCAGGCCTCTGAATGTGTTGAGGGGGGTGTCATGGGTCCGGTACGGGGTGGGGGGGGGGGGGGTGATCTTCGAGACGATTTCAGAGGTATTGTTGTAGAAAGTGCAGCAGCATGATCTCGTAGTGCTCTCCTGACTCTGGGCAGCGAATACTGTGTCGCTCGTTGGGATACACCTGCAAAACAACAGAGGGACGTCAGCCTCTCCCGTGTCCGATTCAATGTACAAAACAACAGAGGGACGTCAGCCTCTCCCGTGTCCGATTCAATGTACAAAACAACAGAGGGACGTCAGCCTCTCCCGTGTCCGATTCAATGTACAAAACAACAGAGGGACGTCAGCCTCTCCCGTGTCCGATTCAATGTACAAAACAACAGAGGAAGGTCAGCCTCTCCCGTGTCCGATTCAATGTACAAAACAACAGAGGAACGTCAGCCTCTCCCATGTCCGATTCAATGTACAAAACAACAGAGGAACGTCAGCCTCTCCCGTGTCCAATTCAATGTACAAAACAACAGAGGGACGTCAACAAGCGATACATTCCCTGTAACCCACTGGGTCCAAGGAGTTGTGTGATGACAGAGACACTCTTTTCTGTCCTGCTGGCTTGTTTTCTCACAGACTCTAGTGTTGCTAATCAAAGAAATCGCCGTGGCTAAGATCCACCGACTGGCTTCACTGGGGATGCTTTATGGGTCAACTTCGACATTAAATGACGGAGATTGTATCGGTGCTGTCGTTCTCTAAAGTGGCCATGATCTGATACTGCCTTGCAAGCCTGATAATGGAGGTTTTTCAGTTGTTGCAGGTACGTGTCACCGCTTCTATTCCTGCATTTCAGTGGCACATGCACCTTGCACATTCAATTTGCCTCATCGCACATTTAGAATTGCCATTGTGCTCGCATTTTTATTTTTATTTATTTTTTTACAGTTGTTACACAAATGTTTACCTCGGGGACCTTAGTGCTGCTGTCTCTGCATCCCGGTTGCTCATGCAACCCTACTACATTACTCCTTCATTTGCCTTGTTTGCACATCTAAAATGGCATTTAAGGAAATTTGCCATTTGTACCCGACAACTATTATCCCACTTGTAACAAACACTATACCTAATACTTGTGAACATTCTGCCCTCTATTCTCTCTATTTCTCTTAATTGCACATTTAGTATTGCCATTTGCACTGCATTTGCCTTCATTGCACATCTATACATTCCACTTGTAATATACATATACTTAATACTTGTAAATTTTCTGCCCTCTATTTGCACTTCTGGTTAGATGCTTATTGCATTTCGTTGTTCTGCACTTGCACTGTTCTAATCTTTAAGGGAACATACAGTATATTGGTGGAAAGTGTTCATGCACCAGTGTACAGTGGGAGGCCAACTGACACCTTCCAACAGTGTGTTTAAGGCAAAGCAGTCCACTGATAGTGACGCTGTGGTATTACACTGTCAAAATGTTAACCATTGCATAGAAGTTGACAACCAGAAGACAATGCCATCCCTTTGGCCCAGCGCCTAAGGCTGTGTTTGAACAGGCACCAACTGGCCTTTTGATTGATCAGATCAGCTCTGGGGGGGAAATGTTTTCCGTGGTTGATTAGACCAATTACTAGAGACAAGATAAGAATTGGGCTGCATGCTTAAAAGCAGCTTAAGTTCCCCTAACATAGCCTTGTTGCAGAAACATTTATAACACAATGTTGAAACAGCTAAAGTTCCCCTAACATAGCCTTGTTGCAGAAACATTTATAACACAATGTTGAAACAGCTTACGTTCCCCTAACATAGCCTTGTTGCAGAAACATTTATAAGACAATGTTGGAAAAAGACAAAATGGCCACCTGTAGTTGATATGGCTTCCCAGCACGGATTATTTGTGACACTAGGAAGTTGGTGTGGAAAAAGTGCACATTCTCGTCGAGGAATCCGTGTAAAATCAGCAAGCGGTTTGGCCTGGGAGAACAAAGACAAGGTTTCAAAGGGTTGGAAACTAACATAAAAACCACATGAAACTAAATAAAATATTTTAGTACCACACTATGATGTGTCCAGGTGGAAATATTTATGGTAAAGTAAAATAACAACAGCCCTTCTGCCCTTACATTTACAAACACCAAAAACAGAAACAAGTTATTTTTTGCTCAAAACCCACTCCAGGTTGTCCAAAAATAACTAACAAAATGAAAATTATAAAATGGACTCCCAATTCTTATTCCATCATACACTTGTCATACCACATACCCTCTATGTAAGCTATTACATTCATTTTATTCCTCTTTTATATCTTCTTCTCCTATGATCCTCAAACTCAACACTGGACTTCAAGACCCGTTTCACATCAATTTTCATTTTAACCCTCTAATCAGGGACTAATTTAGACCTGGGACACGAGGTAGGTGTTAATGATAAAATAGAACAGAATCCCAGCAGGCTCCGAACCTTGCAGGGTAAGGATTGAGTAACCCAGTCATATGCCAATTTCGTAACGTCCAATCAGCTATTATGGCCTTGCCGCATTGAAACAACATTGAAGATGCAGGAGAGTTGAAGATCAAGACATGTGTCCTCTGATGAACACCTTGCCAGTGCTCCTTACTGCACTCTTTGCTCAACCAGGAAGTTTGCACCAGAATAACCTTGACAACAGCATGATTGAGTACACAAGCACCCAACCTACCACAAGGAGTCGCTACAGCGCGAGGAGACACCACTGTGCAGCCTGACATTCACCTGTCCACCGCAGAGGTGCGGAGCCAATTCTGCACTGCCCTCTGTGGGCTCAGCAACGTCCATGTGTCA
>JACXGI010001154.1:46369-91578 GCA_016801175.1 Esox masquinongy
GGTTAAGTAAGTTCAGGGGGCAGTGAACAGTGTGGGACTGACTCGCTGGGCAGCTTGTCCACGTGCAGGGCCACAGAGCCCTCCTCGTAGCCCTGCTGGTTGTTCTCCGGCGTGTCCATGTAGCGCTCTGTGTAGCCCGTGTCATACGCCATCCACACGGTCACCGGAGCCCCAGCTATGGCCACCTGAAATGTACAACGGCAGTTTTTTGTGCACCTTATTACATATCATAAGGTCCCTGTCCCCTCCCACACCAGCCGCCACCGGGACACACACAGACACGTTCACACAGTGTATTTACAAATTTCAATGCCTTCTACTCGCACACTTTAGATTGCATGAATTGTTTATTTCCCGCATTAGGAGCCCTTCTGAAGACAACAGCTCGCAGTGATTTGTTTATTATCGTCTATTGCCATGCTTCAATCCGAGTCATATTTCTGTCAAGGAATAATGTAAAGGACATAGGTCCTGTTTGTGTGTTATGCTTCTGCCTCTGAGCTGTGTAGAGAAGTAAGGATAGGCCCTGTGAGCAAAGCTTACCGTGGTGACTGTGTTGTGAAATGACGTGTGAGCGAACAGCGACACCAAGAGGCCAAAGGGGAAGACCACACCCACACAGAATTGCATGTTTGACGAGCTTTCAACAATGAAATGCCCTCAGTCTCATGTTTCTGAACAGCTGTACGCTCATCGCCAAACATTAAAGAACAATCCAGAAGTATATTATGAAGGAATGCACATTTTGATGTTGCACGAGGCAGCCTACACACGCTGCCCGACTCTGTCTTCCAGCTCATTACAATCACTCCTGACCGGCTGTCTGGTTTTTTGCTTGTCTGAGATGTTGTGTACTAACCCATCCTGAACAAAAACATCGCTACACTCTGTTGTGTTGTGCTTACGACTTGTTTCCATGGTTTTACTATGACAACTGAGCAGCAGTTCTCAGACTCTGAGGGGAAAGTGTCCGCTGGTTGAAGAGCCTGCACATACATAGCAATCTCTGCATCGATAGCTTCGCATTGCACGCACGCACGCACGCACGCACGCACGCACGCACGCACGCACGCACGCACACACGCACACACACACACACACACACACACACACACACACACACACACACCCCCCCCTATGGACCCGAGTGTTTGTTCTACCGGGTCCGTGGGTCTCACCTTGAAGACGTTGGGCCTCTGAATGAGGCCCATGAGAGAGAGGAAACCTCCGTATGACCAGCCGTGGATGGCCACGCGACTCAGGTCCACAAAGTTAAACCTCTCCGACACGTACTGCAGCCCCTCCACCTGGTCCTCAATCTCCACCTGGCCCTGGGGACGCAGAGGGGGGGGGGGGGCGTTAGCGCCGGGCACACACACGCGTGGCTCCGCGTCACCAAGTCTGGATGACAACGCGGACAGTTTGCTCGTACAGGAAAGATCATCACTTTTCCACCAGTCCTACCATTTTGTTTTTCAGAGCCCCTTCAAACTCCAGGCCCCTCTGACAGGAGCCCCTCCCATCGATGACCACCACGGCGTATCCCAGAGACGCCAGGGTGTTGAGGCGCAGGTACTTCATGCCCTTGAACGAGTTATTCACTAACTGGACCTGCGGACGGACACACCACTGAGCCAAACAGAGCTAAGCATAGCTGCACTGGGCTTGCGCGGTCAGGTTTGTCAGCCCTACGGCGGACTTTGGCCCTCTATACGTCTGGTTGCTGTAAGTGTAAAAACACAAGGGGATGGGTCTTGGCATCACGCCGGTTTCCAGCGTTGGACTGGACAGCATTCATTATGACTGCCACTGACGCGCCATGAAGGACCGGTTCCAATTCAGGCCCTGACACCTTAACCTGGACCCAACTTGGCACTTGCAGATCTACCTGTTAAACAGTGTCTGACAGAGGCCACAAACCTGTGGGCCGCCGTAGACGAAGAGAACAGTGGGATGCTTCCTGCCCGGCTGGAGGTTGTGTGGCTTGTAGACCATCCCATAGAGCTGGAAGCCTGACTTTCCCGGGAAGTCAAAGATCTCAGGAGATTTGTAGTCCCCTGGGCAACCTGAAATACACGCAAAGATGTCTTCTGAACAGAACATGAACATACATTAAACTGCTCACATAACTATATTATTATAACATGACTGCCTTGCCACTATCCACACACAACGAACAAGCTATGATCAAACCATAAGCTCAAATCTAAAGACCACAAGCTAGCATAATGAACAGAAGTCTTGGTGACGCCACTGGCTTGATATAATAATTGGCAAAAAAAACAAGGTTTACTTAAATACCAAGATAGCTGGCCTTGACATTTGCTCAGACTTAAACACAGCCAATACAAATCTAATCTAATTATGCAAAATGAACAATACACAAAGTCTCACACCAGTATGTGGTGTGATGACTTATTAAGCTCTGGATTAAGTTAGGTGTACCTATCTGAAGCAACGGTTAGTATGAAACACCCTGACCAATGACCTCACCGTAATAATGTCATAAGAAAGTTCCCTTCCAAAGCAACATGATAGCTGGCTAATAGTCGCGTGGGACAGCAGTTACTAGCAACGAAATAGTCTGAAACCAAAGCATGACGATGTCACAGTGTTTGTTTGTTTCTAAGCCCGGGTTCACTGCATTCCTCCTCACATCTATGGAGTAACTACAGATCTTGTACAATTGGACTGGTGTAACTGTGTCACCTGGTACCAATTACACGTACCCTCTTAGGCGATCGCTTTAGTGACGGAGGGAATAATTCGTCTTTAAAGGGATGATCTGCATCTCTGCCACACACACGTTTGGAGTATGTAATCATACGTACCCATAGATTATAACAGATAGTACACTGGGTGATATGAGCCCTGAATGCTAACAGGTTGAAAGTCAGCATATCAAACCATAACATGAGTATGACAAAAAAATAATGTTAATAACATCCTGTCGTGTCTGAAGACAGCCCTTAGCCGTGCTATATTAGCCATATATAGCTACCCCTTGCGACATACTGCTCACATATACCACAGCTACGAGCCAATCAGTCTCCAGGATTCTAACCACTCAGTTTATAATGGCCAGTACCACAGCCCCTAGTGCCTCATTCGATAGAACGTAGAAATGATTACTCTACAACATATTGGAATGGGGCCTAAACTGTCCTGTTGTCCCTACCTGGGGCCTCCATCATGCTGGCCCAGAACTCAGGCACCATATGGAGAGGGTCTCCCTCAGAGCCAGCCAGCTTGTAGACATGGACACAGGGGGGGGTGCTCACGTTACTGTAGTGGCTGACAAACATGTCAAAGTTCTGCAAGGGAGCAAGAGAGAGGGGGGGTTACGGTGAACAAGAGAGGAAGAGGAGGAGGCAGGGAACGACACAGGAAGAGGAGGCCAATACAGAGGAAGAGGAGAGAACAGAGGAAGAGGACCGGACAGAGGAATAGGAGGAGAGGACATGGGAAGAGGACCGGATAGAGGAAGATATGGAGAGGACAGAGGAAGATAGTGTATGAGGATATTGCAGAAGAGAAGGCCAAGAGAGGAAGAGGAGGAGAGGACAGGGCAGAGGAAGAGGACTGGACAGATTATGAGGATATGACAGAAGAGGTGGCCAAGACAGAGGAAGAGAGGAGAGAGGACAGGCGATGAGGATGTATTCTGTGACTATGGTAATACATCTCTGCTACAGGTCAGAAGGCAGGCATGAAGAGGTGGGAATTTCCTAGACAATGAGAGGGTAAGTCGGCATATGAACATGTTTTTTGTGAAGTTGTCTTAGTTATCTTATTTTAATGAGTAAGTCTCCCAGGGCCCATAACATTTGAGTATTGCATTATTATTTCAATTCCTCAAATGTTTATCTTTCACATTTTAGTATTTCATTTGTTAAGCACTTTGAACTGCATTATGCGTAACAAATGTGTCCTATAATGTTTGATCGATCTATTGAATGAATGTAATGACAGAAGCCATCAATCTGAAGAAAAGATTTGGGGTGAAGACTTGGAATTATAGGGGTGTCAGATGGTGGTACCCTGAGTGTTGACAGCATTCCAGGATATGCAGTCAAGTGTTATAATGCAAAACCAAACTCTCATCTAACCTAGCTAAATCCATCGCTACTGTTACAGCACCACAACATATACAGGACTTCCTGTCTGGTATAAGGGTTAAGGGTTGGGTCAAGGTACGTCCCATTTGTTGAGTGACTCCACACCTTGCTTATGGAGCAGCTGTGCGAGAAGCCAGGCTTGGTGAGTCTGACGACATCTCCTGGGGACTCATGACTGACTACGTACAGGTGGTGCTCCAGAGGAGTGTCTCTAGTACCCTGGAAGTACACCAGCTTTGATGCCTCGTTCACCCAGATCTGCACAGCAGAGAGAGACGGTGAGAGAGAGACGGGTGAGAGAGAGACGGGTGAGAGAGAGACGGATATACAATGGCAGCAGAATTACAGTATTATTGCCTTACAACAGTGTGGACACCCAGGTAACACTTTAGACTCTAAAAACCCTTTGAGAAGGCCCGCTATAAATGCGAGTGTGAATATCCTCCTACCTTGGAGCCGTGCCTGGCCAACACCTCCCACTCTCCACTGGTCAGAGGCAACTCCTCTTTGATTATACATTTAAAGTCTCCTATGAATGAAAAGAAAGGCTGTGAAGATCAGAGACGCTTCTTTGACTGGGCTCTGTTACAGTGACTTGCACCACCAATCGTTCCAGGAGTATTAGAGCAAAATGGCCTCCAAGATCTCTCAAATCACTGAACAACACACACGTGCTGATCACTGATTAGCTCCCAGGAGGAAGGACACGGCCTGATGTCCAGACCTGTTACTGGCATCAAACCAGACAGGACAATGGCAGCAGCAGAACTGGCAAGACAGAAAAAAACATTATGGAACTCAGTCTAGGTAACCTGTGGCAACGTCCTACCCTCGGAGTGCTTGTAGTCCCCAGACCACTGGTAACTGCCACGCTGCAGGGTCGATGTGATTTTGTACAGGTGGCTGAAGCCCGTTTTGGATTCATTCACCCATATGAAAGTAAACTCGTCCTCTGACGTCTGAACAAACGGATAGAAAATATCATGAACCTGTGGACGGGAAAGAATATAAAAAAAAAAAAAAGTGTTAATTTAACGCGACACCATCCTATCGCGCAAAAACACAGTGTGTGTGTGTGTGTGTGTGTGTGTCAAAATCAAAGTGTACACGCAGTCAACTAGTCAGAGAGCAGGTCCCAGGATCCATCAGACCTACTGCAGGAAGGGAACTGATAGCCAAATCTAGAGTGTCACAGTTCATTCTACATACAGTAATAACATCCACATATGTGGTGGCTTCAAGACGCTTCCTGGCCGAGTGGTTACAGCATATTAGCTGTCAATCTCTCACTTGAGTAAGGCTGTTAAACCTGATTGCTGTTATACCTAACTGGTATTATTGTAATAGTAAGCATACGATGTACTGCAGTACTAATGTAGGGAAGACCGGAAGCCCCTGGTTCAAAAGAGGAGTGATGACACATCCTTTTCCTAACCTTTACTCACTGTCCATCTCAACAACATTTGTTTTTCCTGTTCATGCCCCAGCCCAGACGTAGCCATCATGGCTTCCTTACGTTGATCCAGATGTTGGTGGTCTCCTCGTAGACGATGTAAGGGTGGACGTCTTGGGCCATGGCCTCCAGGCTCTCCTGCCTCTGGGCCGGGTCCTCTGTGACGGCGATGAAGAGGGCCGGGGGCAGCAGGACGAGCTGAAGCCTCCTCTGACTGCGGTCCAGCAGCACGGCCCAACCACTGGGGAGACAAACACACACTGACTGACTGGATCCACTACAGTACCAGATCCCTGGTGCCCAACCAGAGACTGACTGACTGGATCTCCTACAGTACCAGATCCCTGGTGCCCAACCAGAGACTGACTGACTGGATCTCCTACAGTACCAGATCCCTGGTGCCCAACCAGAGACTGACTGACTGGATCCCCTACAGTACCAGATCCCTGGTGCCCAACCAGAGACTGACTGACTGGATCCCCTACAGTACCAGATCCCTGGTACCCAACCAGAGACTGACTGACTGGATCTCCTACAGTACCAGATCCCTGGTGTCCAACCAGAGACTGACTGGATCCCCTACAGTACCAGATCCTTGCTGACTGGTTCATATGCTGACAACTAAGCTTGATCCTTAATCACAACAATTCTCTTGTACATCTTCTGGATGAATGGAAAATCATTCAAAAGCAAAGCTCAAAATCCTTTCTAGAGCATATTTATATCATTCCCCTCCAAGGACTGGGTTACAACTGGAACACCAACAATTATCTCAACAGAAAACAAGCAGTCTTCCTGGTCTTCAGGATCACACTGTAATAACACTTTAGTACACTAATGCCATGTCTTCTGCAAGCCTGCTGGACACCAAAATGGTCTAAGAGAATTAACCTGATTGACTTAATGAATTGACCTTAATGAACTAGGCTGTCTGCAGTCTGGCATAACTCTCCCTTTGCCCAGGCATAATGTATGCCAGACTGCCCCCCTGTGGCTCACAGGGAAACTACACCTTAACACTCACTATTTGCCATCACTCGTCCATCCTGCCCGGGCGATGTACTCGGTCCCAGGGAACAGGGAGGTGAAGGGAAGAACCAGCTCCTTGTCTTGAATGCTAATGATCTGGACACAAACCACAAGAACACACAGGATTAGTTTCCTCATAAACACACGAAACAGTCAACCGAGACACAAACACACGACACAGTCAACAGACACAAAGACACGACACAGTCACCAGAGACATAAACACACGACAGTCACCAGAGACACAAACACACGACAGTCACCAGAGACACAAACACACGACAGTCAACAGAGACACAAACACATGACACAGTGAGCAGAGACACAAACACACGACACAGTGAGAAAACACACAAACACACGACACAGTGAGCAGAGACACAAACACACGACAGTCACCAGAGACACAAACACACAACACAGTGAGCAGAGACACAAACACACGACACAGTGAGCAGAGACACAAACACACGACACAGTGAGCAGAGACACAAACACACGACACAGTGAGCAGAGACACAAACACACGACACAGTGAGCAGAGACACAAACACACGGCAGTAAGCAGAGACATAAACACACGACACAGTCAACAGAGACACAAACACACATCACAGTGAGCAGAGACAAACACACGACACAGTCAACAGAGACACAAACACACGACACAGTGAGCAGAGACACAAACACACGACACAGTGAGCAGAGACACAAACACACGACACAGTGAGCAGAGACAACAACACACGACACAATGAGCAGAGACACAAACACACGACAGTCAACACAGACAAACACACGACACAGACAACAGAGACATAAACACACGACAGTTAGCAGAGACACAAACACACGACACAGTGAGCAGAGACACAAACACGACACAGTGAGCAGAGACACAAACACACGACACAGTCAGCAGAGACAAACGAGAATAAAAGAGAGATGTAGCTGCAGCTTACTTTGCCTTGGTTGTCTGTTTTAATCTCGGCCAGTTTCAGTGTGGTTCGGGGATTTTTACTGCCTAGAAAAATAGAAACATTCACAATACAAGTGGATGGAAAATATCAGGGACAAATCCCGCACCCAGGGACATTAACCCACGCCAGGGGGACTGACCTGTGCGCCAGGGGGACTGACCTGTGCGCCAGGGGGACTGACCTGTGCGGGGGTATCTGTAGGCATCGGCTTTCCGCTCTTCCAGGGCCGGAGAGGGAACATGGATGATCTCTACCTCCGTCTCGTCCACCTCTTCATACAGCAGATGAAGTGTCTTCCCCTCGTCAGAGTCTACCAGGGGAGGAAGGCAGGTTAGGATGTGGGATATAAACACTGTTGGTGTTCAGAACACCGTGAGAATGTCTGCACCATTTAGAAATATTTCAGGGCATCAAACGTTTTAGGATATCCATTGTTTTCCTTTATCGAGTGTCCTCTGATGCAATAACTTCCAGGAGCCTGACTCATTGGAACTAGAGGACGGGTATCTGCTGAGGCTCTGCCAGGCCTGGATGGAAGCCACCACCCGGTCTTTATTTTGAAGTGTTTTTGCTCAATTAAGCAACTTGCATATTCAATTGGATTTAAATCTAGAGATTAACTCAGCCAGTCAACAACTGCTTCTGGAGAGTGTTCCTGATCTGTCGGACAGTTGTTTGGTTTTAACTGTAGAGGTCTTCCTTCTCTAACCAGGCAAAATGACATTACTGGCCTTACTTTCGAATTATGTTCAAGACTCTGGTTTTTGGTAACCCTGAGGTTTTGGCTATGTTTCAGATTTTTTTGACTGATTTTCTAGCTTCCATATTTGATTCCTTGACACCTCTTTGGTCATCATGTTGACAGACACAAATAGCTCACTTGAAAGGCACACACAAAGCCTAGAATAAAGACTCTTGTGACGAAACACACCTGACCAACCCTGTCAAGTCAATTGTCCTAATACCTTTGACGCCCTTATAAGCGAAATGAGAAATGAAAATGGGGGAAATTATTTTCTTTCCCAATGCTTACAGAGAGCACTGTATTTGCTTAGAAAACAAGCGAAAATAGATCCTGATCTGGTCGTGAGGATTCCTGTGCTCACCCTCCACTGCGGATGGACTCCACCAGTAGCCAGTGAAACGGTCAAACTCCTCCTGGATCACAAAGGTGGCCACGCCCGCTGATTTGGGGTCCTCCTTTACATTATCCAGACCTGGGCCAATAGAAAGGGGTTCCTACTTGTCAACCAATACCACGTCAACAACATGACACAGAGAAAACCCACTGCAACAAAAGCGCTGGCCAGCTAAAATGCTTACTTTTTTATGTCACTACAGTACACAAGTATTTCCTAGTCTCTGACCCCTCTGACCTTTATGACAGAACGTGAGTCTCCTCTCCTCCCCTGACTGGATGTTTGCCAGCCACAAGTCGTTGTTGTTGATGAAGGCGATAAAGCTGGGCTCTCCTGGGGCGATCTTGGGGTCCATGCGGGTCCCTGAACACTGTGTCTTAATCTCCACCGGCTTCATGGGGGCAGACTGCTTTTTAACCAAAAAACAGACACTCAGTGTACAGGGTCATACTCCTTAGGCACCAAACAGAACGGAACGCACCGGAAAACCGGGACGGCCTCGACTTGTGGAAAGGAACGGCTTGTTTTCACTTTCCATTTAATTTTTTTTTCTCGTATAGCCCCATAGACAGATAACATTCAATGAGAGTCAATCATTGCTGTGGGATCAGTGACTGTGCAGCACACGTACAGATGCTTCAAATCGTGACGCTACATTCTACGGCACTGATAGCTATCCAAAAATTGCCGCTATTGAGACACAATGAGAAATAATAAAAAGACAGATTCAGTAGTAGAGAGACGTTTTAGCTGAGATATTTTATAGTATGCAAACCAACATGCTGGTCAGTATGTGTTAATCCAGTAGGTCTCAACCTGCGGCCCCCGAGCCACATTCGGCCCTCCACAACAGAACTTGCGGCCCTGCAAGCACATCTGTTATGTAATTTTTTACTCATGGTGACCCAAAATAACTAGCATAGGCAAGACGGTCTGACCCCGAATAGGTCCGAAGTGGGGGTGCATACACTCGCTAACTGTCGAGAGAGGGGGTGGGTGGGGGTGCTCGAAATTGTGCAAAGGGTTTAGCCATGTTGAACGAAAACGAGGGGTATGTGTGATTGCTCTTTGAATTTCATTGTACAGTTAAGGTATAATTTAAAAAAGAAATATTGGTCCCATCAGTACCTACGCGAACCCGCCAATCATCCATTATCTGGGGGGGGGGCATTGTCCTGTGCTGCTTGCCAGTAAATTGCTTAATTACGACAAAACCGACAAGCTCGTAGCCAGGGGAGTAAAACATCCAGAAGCAGAGGATGAAAGCAGAGCAATTAGTCAAGTCTGCAAAGACATGAACGTACCAGCATCATCCATGGTCTCTGTCACCCCGGACGATGCCCTGGCGATGACTGGTAAACACAGTCATTCCCAGACAGCACCTACATCTCGTCTGCAAAAACACCGTCCCTCTTTGGATCAACGTATATATGTGAGCACACCTTCACCGCAGTGCCGAATCAAGTCCCACTTTCACAGACAGCCCGTCTCACAGACAGCGATTTGGAACCAAAGCTGTGCCGTCGCCCAGCGTACGCCGTCTACCACACCTGGGTCGTTTGCCGAGCACATCAAAGTTCCCACTAGCACGAGGACACCCGCAGCGTGTCATCGTGTATTAGACTAAATTACAATTCATGTATCGGTTACGACAGCAAAGCTACCAGACCTACTTATGTCATGACAATTTAAGACTACTAAGGTTATTTATTTCTGAGCGGCCTGCTTGACCTGTCGTAGCCACAATCGCGGACCACCGGCCAAAAAGCTAGAGAACCACTGCATTCATCCAACACACAGCTAACCCAGGTTCCAGAATGCATTAACTAGTACCAATGGACCAACTCATTAAAGTAAGGGATAGAGTGTAAAGCTCAGCGAAACTAATTTACGTACGAGTATTAAGGGATCATACAAGTTATTTAGACGCGCATAGGGACAACTGCTGATGTGCTAAAGTCTTTATATATGAGACTCACAATGAAGCCGTTGTTGCCCCCGTCCTGACAGTAGAAGAGGCTGTTGCTGGCCTGGAAGAGGAACAGGCCGGTCTGGGCATGGTAGTCATAGGAGGTGATCCCAAATGCACCCAGACGTTTACGCTCCCTGAGGAGCTCCTCTTCCCGGGAATAGGCCCCCTGGTGTGGAGTGGCCTGGAATCCGAGGAAAGGGAATTTTGAGGTTCTCATAATTATTTCATGATCAATGCTTTATGTGACTGAAATGTTCGGAATAATTGTCGGTGCACTTGAGAATCTATGCTTTGTTCTACTTTTCGATTACACTGCAAGCGGATTAGCAATGAATTTCATTCATTATTACAACCATTTCATTAAGATTCCCTTGTCTAAAAGATTCAGTAAAATTTAATCGCTGCCAGGTGTGGATGTCATTAGGTTTCAATGAAGCACAAATGATGAGATAATCACCTGGAAATGATCCAGCATTTGTTTCCAGGACAACACCAAGAGGGCCTCTTTACGGATCTTCTTGGGGATTTCAGAGTAAAGCAGTGAGTTCTCTCTACTTCCGTAAGACATTCCTAATGGATGAAGAAAGATTGAAGAAGTGAAAACGTGTGACCAAAGGTTCAACTCACAACAGTGTCAAAACGTACGAAAAAGGAGCCAGTGAGGCACTGAGCAAACCAAAGTGACCACTGCCAGAAGCAGATGGCCTCGGCTCACCGAGGTAGTAAAGTCGATGGGAGTGGGGGCCTGACTCATCGTTTTTCTGCACAAACTGGAAGTCGTGAGGCGCTTTGTTGGCGATCATTCCTGAGTACTTTCTGCTGCTATGAATGATGTCACGCAGGCCATCCCAGGAGTGCTTCTCCACATAGAACTGAGACGGGACATCCTCCATCTCAACCACCTCTGTGCTGTCTGTTAGCGCGTCTACCGCTGTCATGTTCACTTCTAAAGAGCTTAGAGTGAAACAACACGAACAATAACAACAGGAAGAAACAACACGAACAATAACACTTTAGTACGTAAACACACATACGCACACGTGCACAACACACATTTTGTTGGTCGAAATTGGCACTCCTGTCTGCACACACACACTGGTAGCCTGATGAGACACCATACCTTTTCCAGTAACCTTCTGTTTTATCTCCAAGCTTGACCTTCTTCACTCTATGCATTCACCGGCCAACAAGCCTCAACCAGATTCTGAAACCTGAGGTTTAAACATTCAAAATAATACAGTGAAAAAAAGATCTACATTAAAATCTGTCCACCTTATTCTGATTCTGTCCGTCTTAATCATTGTGACAATCATGAATGTAATTTCAGATGTGGTATTCAGGGTGTGGAAGTCAGCAGAGACATAAGGAATGTCCCACATTCCAACCGTTGGTATATAGTTGGATGTTACGGGAGTGCAGGACACCTTAGACGCGGTGTTTAGTGACAGTAAAAACCAAGTAATTAACTTGGCCAGTGTGTAGAGGGTAGGCCTAAAGACACCTTTATAAACTGTGCAGGTGGGCTATCAGGGTGGACACGGCCCTTCAGGAAACTGGTGCTTGCTATCGCGAAAGAAGACATGCGAACAAAGGTGATGTACAAACCAACAGACATGCTCAGTGCAAACTGTCAAAACAGACCTACGGGCCATCAGCTCTTAGCCCGGCTTTTACAATTTCACACGGAAGGTTCAGAAGGAGCTGACGGTGTGTTAACTTTTGTTTGTTACGGCAAAGTAGCAAATTAGTCCTAGATCTGCAGAGGAAAATTATGGGCAGGCTAGGGAATTGTAATTAGAACATGGACTGCGTAGTATAGGAGCTACAAATAAGTATTACTTGTGTGTCCGGTAAAGCAGGAAGTGATAGTTGACAACCTGTTTTTGTCATCCACACACAGAGCACATCCCCAGGCTTGGACAGTCATATTTGGAATGACTACAGCATAATCGGAGTCAATTATTTCTTCTCCCATTCATAAACCATTCTTAACGCAAGTTAAAGAATTTGAACTCAAATTTCGCCCATTCAAAACACCTGCTAGGTTGGAAGCCAGAATAGGAAAAGGAATACAAGGAAGGGGAAATAATGTAACGTACGACATTGCTAGCTACCGCCGGGGTATCTTTGTTCTCATCAAGGGGTCATACAATAACTAGCTGTAGGTAGTTTAGCGTCATATCAGCAACAACACTGTGATTTGCTACACTGTATCACCAATAAAACGAACGTGTTACATCAAAACGCCAATCTAGTAAGATATTACCACAATGTTTTTGTAGCTAGCAAGCACACAATGTTACATGACAGCTTTCTCATGACAGTTCACGGGTTTACCAGCTATATGAGCTAGCTAGATCCATAGCTAGTCTGTCATGTCGCTAACGTTACATCCTTTCGAAAATGAGTTTAAAAGCGAATACTTACTAATTCGGCCAATACTTATTTCTCCAACAGTCCTTGGCTTTACTAGCTAGTTATTAAAAAACAAATATTAATACTACTAAAGGTTGTGTCCATGGCCCAGAATGTGGCCAGACGCAAACGTAGATCGCGAAGGAGAACACCCAGGAACCTTTAACCCGGGGGATAATGCTTCGGCACTTTTACAGGGCCGCACCGCTCTATTAAGCAGTGTTCGCAGGGGTCACACTGCACCGGCCGCTGCGCAAAGTCGAATCCAAATCGGAAATCAAAGATGATTACTTTCTCATAACTAGCACCAATTCCAGTATTGCATTGGGAACTACAATTAGTCCTAACGTTCAGTTGAAACAGTACGCACGCATTCAACTCAAATCCATTACGTATGATTGCATAACTAAAACAAAATCAGTTTTTTTTATTCAATGTGCAACCTCCTAGGATGTTTGTGAATGTTTTAGAAATCATTTTCTGACCAAAATATTTTGACTTAATTGACCAGTTCACAACAGTAAAGTGGTAGTCATTTCTGTCTAGAAAAATGGATGCAGAGAACCTGCTCATACCAGTAAATGACAAATTAGAAAACCATTGGGAAATACGCAATCAAGACTAAAATCTTGTGGGTTCACCAATAAGTCCACTTTAAATGAGTTTTAAATTGACAACCAAATTGATTGTTAAAAAAACAGAACAAAAAAAACAGTTCAATTCAAAGCCAACAGAGACAACATTTTGTGGGCACCCAAATTTTATTTATACAAAGACAGCAGCCATTCTACTTCAGTGGGATGAAACGGGAAGAATGCGTGGCTCCGATGCCGGGGCGGCCATGCTTGACTGGCTTGTAGGTGATGGAGAACTCCCCCAGGTAGTGGCCGCACATCTCCGGCTGCGGATAGAGACGTACACGTTAGTAGCGAAAAGCAGGGCATTCTAACACTTGACCGTGTGATACGGCAAGAGAAGATGGACAGGTGGGACACAGGTTGTAGGGGCTGAATTGAACCCTGGCCTCAGCTGGGGAGAGTGCTTTAGTGCTTAAGACAGGAGCGTTCCTCACTACCCCACAAGGTCTACACAAAACTATTTCTAAACCAAGGATTCTTCGACCTCTCCTCCGGGACCCTTTTCATTGCTCCCCCCTCCTAACAATGCTGGAACTAGCACACCAAAACTCGTCACGTCTCTAGAATATGCAAATCCAGTGAGGTAATGCATAGCTCCAGGAAATTGTGAATGGCCGAAAAAGGGCAACCCCACGAAAATACCTGTGACTGAACTACCAACAACTTGTACAAATAGCCTATACACAATTGTTTGAAGGATCAAAAAGCCAGGACCACATTTCAGGAATAAAACAAGAACCATGCAAAGAAATCAACTTGTAAGTATTTAATGGAATGGTGCCACTAGTGTTAGACAGTGGTAACACAAACTAGAAAGGTTTATAGTGAAGACAGGATATATGTGGATTTATAATTACATAAACTACAATATCAGTATGGTCTAGATGGAGGAAATTAGTAGAGTTTTAAGTGCGTTACAGGACTATAACACTAAAGCAGTTCCCCTGTGAAACATATTACACTGCATGCAGACGGACAACAATCGCACACTTCATCACATGAGGGAATTATAGCAGCAAGTGCTATTGACTACACATTGTCATTAATAGCATCCTCTGTCGGGGGTGTGGGTGTGTGTAGCAGTCAGAAGTCTTCTCTATTCCTCACCTTGATTTCAACCTGGTTGAAGGTCTTGCCGTTGTACACGCCAACCATGGAGCCAACCATCTCTGGCAGGATGACCATGTCCCTGAGGTGAGTCTTCACCACCTCTGGCTTCTCCATCGGGGGGGCCTCCTTCTTGGCTTTGCGCAGGCGCTTCAGGAGGGACTGCTGCTTGCGGCGAAGGCCACGGTTAAGCCTCCTCCTCTGGCGGGCGCAGTACAACTGCATCAGCTGCTCACTGAAGGTGAGAAGATGAAAATGGTGAAAATGGTCATGTTGTAGCCCAGGACTCTCTGATATACTCCAGCACCAGGTCAAACAGACTACATGCGAGTTCAGTACCACTCCAATTAACCAGGTTTGCCAGAGTCAAAGGGTGCCAGGGCTGAATTTGAGTACACACATCACACTTTATTCAGTAATTTTATGGAATGCAAGCATGAAATAAAACAAAACAATGTACCCAACTTTCGAAAGGGTGTGCCAGTCACAGACGTCACCCTTCTGCAAGATGGGGGTTCATTTAGCATTGGTATGACAGTTACACCCACGGGATGTGATGAGCTCTCGCAGACATACCACAATGCAAACAGGAATATAGCCACATAAAGTGGCGCATCTATTGGGCTGATTGGCTTACTCACTAGGACATGTCCAAAAGCTGGTCCAGGTCCACACCTCTGTAGGTGAACTTCCTGAAGGTGCGCTTCTTCTTGATTTCAACATCCGCCTAGGGAATCAATGCAAAATACGTTGAACACAGTGGACACATTGAAGGCCGACGACTGGGTCATGTCGAGTACTGTAACGAGTTCACTGTGTATAAGGAGACACTGTATAAAGCGTTCACGGTGGATATACAACATTCATAGCGACTGCCTGAAGGGTTCGCATGGTAACTTACGGAATGGCTCTAAAAGAGAACAAGACTCGGTAAGCAACAAACTAGCATTAGCACTACAAGCTAACGTACGAGCTTAAGAAGTTCCAAGCTTTGTGAGGGTATCAAAGTTCTTTCATCCGAAAATGTACCCATATACCAATTTGCTAAGAATAATGGATTGCACTGTATGCGTTAGTAATGATAACATTTTGTAATGAAGTTTAGATGAACGTAGATTGTCATGGTTGGGGTCTTGTAAAATTAGGCACCTACCATCTTGCCTGATGTTCCGGGGAAAAGAACATCTCGAAGTCTCGTTGCACCTAATATCGCGCGACACACAGGGACATCCGGTTATCGATATCCGGTCACATAAAATATTTTCTATTTCACTCGTCCAGTAGATGGAGGTATTGCACACCGGGAATCAACTGTTCGAAATCATGAGCGCCTTTAGAGTACATTCTGACAAGTTTACTGTGTATTGGGGTGCTGCTTTTGGTAGACAGACGTTAGGAACAGAATACAGCATTTTAACGTACCTGTAGAAGAAGCTGAGGGAGGTTGCGAGAAAACTGTAACCAGTCTGAAATTCATAGACAGAGTTGTATGGATGCAAGCACTTACTATTCTTGGAAATTAAATTTAGTTAGCACCCGTTATGAGGTTTATTTACATTTTCATTAATATCAATGAACTGCTATTTTTGGTTCTGCTTGGATTAAACTAACAGTTAAACTAATTCATGTATACTTTATAGTGTTCAAGAATCAATGATGACAATTAATAAATATCATTAATAGGTCCAAACATATATGTAGGAACTCTTTAAATTATTTTTGGACATTCGTTCATAACATATCAATTTGCTTCATTAATAAAACTGTTGTGACAAGACTAGAGATCAACACCTTCCTACTTGGAACATAAATGTCAACTGGCACAATCTCGGAGGACCAACTGATGTTCAGAGAACAAGGTGATGTGCTGAATTATGGAAATGCTCTCCACAGATGAACATTTACCATACTACATAGAAAAAAATGCCTTTTGATGGGTTGTAGCACTATACTGTGTAGCAGTATTTTATAGTTAAAATCAACTGTGGAACAGTAGTGTCAATCACAAGTACTATGGAACACCTGGACACAAGGTCTGACGCATTCAGCCAGACATTTAGGTAGCTGAGGTGGCCTATGGGGGCACAGTGGTCTAAGCCTCTGCCTGTAGCGCACTGCTTAAACCTCACATTGGGTCTCGGTGAACTCTTTACAAAATCTTTATTATACATTGTGTAATTCGTTGAGAACAAAATGACGTAACAACAGTCAATGGAAACCAAAATCACCAACCGATTGAGGGCTGGATTCAAACTCACACCGAAAATCAAAGTGAACAATTGAAATCACAGGCTGTTCCAACTTATGTGAATTTCCTCATGGCAACTCATAATGTGACTCTGTAGTGTGTATGGCCCCCACGTGCCTGTATGCACTCCTGACAATGTCTGGGCATGCTCCTGATGAGACGGCAGATGGTGTCCTGGGGGATCTCCCAGACCTGGACCAGGGCATCAGTAAGCTCCTGGACAGTCTGTGGCACTACTTGGCGGCATCAGATGCATTGATACATAACGTCCCAGAGGTTCTCAATTGGATTCAGGTCTGGAGAATGTGAGCGCCAGTCAATGGCATTAATGCCTTCATCATCCAGGAACTGCCTACACATTCTGGCCACATGAGGCCAGGCATTGTCCTGCACCAGGAGGTACCCAGAGCCCACTGCACCAGCATAAGGTCTGACGATGAGTCTGAGGATTTCATCCCGGTACCTAACAGCAGTCAGGGTACCGTTGGCTAGCACATGGAGGTCCAGCTCTCCTTGTGTAATGGCCCGTCTCCTGGTATCTCCTCCATGCTCTTGAGACTGTACTGGGAGACACAGCAAACCTTGTTGGAATGGCACGTATGGATGTGCCAGCCTGGAGGAGCTGGACTACCTGTGCAACCTAATGGGCTGCAGATACCACCTCATGCTACCAGTAGTGACGAGGACGCTAGCAAAATGCAAAACTAGAGAAGAATAGGAAGGATAAGGAGGGAGCAATTCTCTGCGGCCACCACCTGCAAAACCATTCTCTTTTTTGGGGTTGTCTTGCTGTTGCCTCTTCAGTGCACCTGTTGTCACTTTCATTTGCATCAAAACAAGTGACATTGATTCACAATGGCTTATGGTTTCTAACTGGACAAATTGATATCCCTGAAGTTTGACTTGGTGTTATACTGCAATGATTACGTGTTCCCTTAATTTTTTTGTGCAGTGTATATCCCACCGATCTTTCAGAACCACAATTAAAGTTTTATTGCCAAGTAAGTTTCACAACAAACAAGGAATTTGTTCAGGTAGTGAAAGATATCTAACCTCTTAACTGAACCCATCTTCCCATTTTCCTTGGCTCAGCAATTAAAACATTAAAAATCATAGTTAAAATGCAGCCTTCTTTGTTTACTGCCTTTACTTCCTGATTCAGTTGTTCAGGAAACCACAATATCCCGTTGTAACCTAAGCTGGCAACATGACAGCTCTTCTTGGTGCTCAGAGTTGCTGCTGATTTGTAAAACATCTGCACCAACCAACTGGGCTTGTACTTCTGATAATTCATGACAGTGCAGTGAAATGGAAAATAGTCTCACACACTGATGGCAGTCTTAATATATTATAACACTTCTAAGCATTCAGTGTATGAGACTATTTTCCATTTTGTTTGATTTTTTTTTTCTTGCATCTGGTCATTTCATTTCAGGTGTGCAATCTGTTGCTTATATTTGATGACAGTGGTGAGAAAGGGAGAATGAAAGGGCACATACAAAAGGTAGCTGAAAGACACTTTGAACCCTTGGGGGGTGGGGGTGTCTTGTGGCAGGAACTTAGACCGCTACACATAGCCAACATCCTTCTCTATTCCATTAGTGACCCAAATGAGTCAGAACCCAACGCCTCCAATACGGCATGTTTCCCATACCATAACATTAGCACGGTAGACTCTGGAATGCAGCAAACAATTGTTTAGAGAATATGGCTTATGCTAGACAATACCTTAACTAAAGCCACTTGATCTAATGACCCTAGTTCAACTCAAGTTATGCCAAGCATTTAACTAAGGAGACACCCTTTAATGCCGACAAATTGACAAGGCTGGATTGTATTCATATTTATTGGACTATTCACACATTTTACACCTTGAACAAATGCTTCCATTTAAAATGAAAAGATGGATTCAAAAAGCAAAGGCATTAAATGTATATAATACTAGTACAAGCTCATTTCCCTTCAGAGTCTGGATACAAAATACAACATGTATAAATAATCACTTAAAGACAAAGTTCAAATTTTAGAATGTTTTTGGTCCCCTTATTAGTGAAACATTAAAGAAAAACTAACAAAAATCCAGTATCCGGCTTGGAATACTGAAAGCCTTAAAGTTATGCTTTTTCAAGATACTCCAATCCAAAAAAAGAAATCTTGGCTCCAGTAGTTCTGGTTATGCATACAAAGGAAATATTTCCTCCACAGAAATGATGCGGTCAGCAGACTTCAAAAAGGAAGAGAGTACTGTCCCACAAATACATTTTCTTTCCTCAGTCTGAAAAGTTACTACACAACACCTTGTTTTTTATAGTACAAAGTACAAAATACTGAACCAATACAACACATTCACGCTCTAATTCACATCATTTAAGATACATGTATATAGTTTACATAAACAATATGACCTTTTGGTATATATAAATACAAGCATGGGAAAAATTCAATCTACAGATTTATCAATTAACTGAAATTACTTGATTTAAAAGGTCTATTTTCTCCCAAGGATTTAATATCAAAACATAAGATATTAAATCATTGAATCCTAAGAGATTCCAGGCAATATTTCCTTAAAGTACTGGCTTATTTTATCACTTTTGCAAATGTTAATTCTTTAAAATGTACAAATCTACATTTGTTGGCAGTTGTAGAGGGGAAACTTGCAATTTTGTTTTTCTCCATTAAGTACCCCACAATGTCTACACCACCATCTTGTCTCGCTCAAAGCCTCTCTCATTGATCAAGACAGGAGTGTCATTTGTGGTGAACACCCACCTGTCTTAATCAATGACAGGTTAAAAGTCAGGATTCTACATATAAAAAACAAAAACATATCCAAATAGACCCACCAATTTAGAACATACATCATGTGAATCAAGAATGGTCTCACCAAATGCAAACTGGTAAAAAAAAAAAAAAAAACTGTTTCTTATAAGCTCACCCAGTAACTGAGAATAAAAGATAACCAGTTTCAAAGTGTAGCTAAAAACAAAATTACTAAGAAGCCCTCCTTTAGGCTTCTTCCATTTTCAACACCAACAACATCCTTCTCAATAATCGGTCCCCTCTTCTTGGTACATTGGCACCACGTCCTCTTTGAATTCTTGGTAACCCTCATCTTGGTAGTCAGGGACATATTCGGGCCTGGCTCCGTTCTCCACGTCCTCGCCCTCATTTTTGGGGCAGTATTTGGCATCGTAAATCTGACGACCGAGGCCGAAGTTCTGCCCACTCTGGTTGGCCCCCGAGTTGGAGCCCATCTGCAGGGACATGGTGCTGTTGTCACACTTGTCTGTGCCCAGCTTCTGGTCGTAGATGGCGCGGCGGGTGCCTGGGGCGGTCATACCAGCCTGGAAAGCAGAAAGATATGTTAAAATGCAGACGTTCCTCTGAATAGACGAGTCATTAGTAATAGGTATTCTGCTGCTGTGGTTAGGTCTCGTTATCAGTAGGAATCCTTTTTAGGACATGGTGAGGGTTAAGTGAGAACTATCAGAAACAACTACAGCACAGATGCGTCTAGGTATTTTTAGTATGAAAAACATATACAGTATGACATTTGATAGCTTGCATGCAAGGATTGCACTCATTTCAGCTCTTGAAACTAGAGAATTTGCAGCACAAATATTCTGATTCACATTAACAGACAATGAATACAGTATATGAGCTGTACCAAAATAATGATGTTGGGAGCTGACAATCTCACATTAGACTACTAATCTGTAGCTGAAAGAGCATATAGCAGTAGGTCTTGGCTCAGGGCCAGATCACCAGATGAGTATGCAAGACATGTGCCTCTTGAATCATAAAACACAGCAAAATGAGGGAACATTTCCCAGTATTTAAATAAAATTGAAAAAAGTTGGCATCTTACTTGGCTGGCGCCCTTGTTAGTGCCCATTTGTAGACTGATGGTGGAGTTGTCCATTGGTGGTAGGATGTGGGCCTTGGGGTCATAGAGATGCCTTCTGGTGCCATACGCATTCATGCCTGCCTGGCTGGCACACTTATTTGTCCCCATCTGCCGAGACACACCGATTGCAGTTAAAGAAAATTGCAGAAATGAGAGAGGGGATAATTTAAAACTACTAATAGATTCTTTTAGACAGGCAATACCAGAGTAGAAGTAATTAGATGGAAAAAAAATTGTTGTTGCAAATAAACTTTATTAAGCGGTAGGGATATTTGCTGTAACCCTTAATGCTGGTCTTTAATCCGAATAATCCAAACAAAATAAAAACGTATGCTACAATTCAATTAAATAGACATTTTAAAAAGATCAATAGAAATTCTGCCAGTCTGTTTTAACAATAGGCTATAATTATTATTTTGCCTTTTTAGCTAACACTAGTCAGCCCACTGGGAAAATTCCCTCATACCTGCAGTCCGATGACACACTGTCCAGCCTTCATCTTCTCATCATCAAATAGCCTCTCCTGTTTGTCGGCATACTTCACCCCGATGTCCACACGGGACTGGCAGCCCTTGGTCTTGGCCTGCGGTGGAAAGTGTTCAGGACATTTCTGGTCACAACATTATTCTGGATGATAACAACTGGATCACAGCTCAGTTCTGACATCATGTTGAAGAAGGGGCACCATGTTCATTTCAGACATGTCTTTAGTCAGACATGAACCACACGATATCAAACCATCTATACACAAATTTACACAAGCTTCCGCTAGGCAGAAATACAGAAGTGTCTGTTCTCATAAGTTATGCAAGCTAAACATGTTATGTTGAGACAGTGTTACCGTGCCAGCGAGAGACAGCAGCGTGCTCTGGACCTGGGTCATGTTCCCATTCTCAAACAGGTCATTGGCTTCAAATATATCATGGGGCTTCAGGCCATACATCTGGATGGCTTTTATGAAGTTAGTGATGTTCTCTAGCTGGAAACAAGGGCATATGTTGACACGATGAGCAAAGAACTCAGTAATAGCCTGAATGTCCAATATGGGAAGTCATAACCATAGTGGTTATCAAAAAGGAATAAGCCATTTAGATTTCAACAAAAAAGGATCTGTCACATACTGACTTAAACTCTCCTATCACATTCTAACCCATGTACTCCTATACACTCACTGATCGAGAGAAAGTGACACCTTTAATAAGACTCCGCTTTTCTGATATTTAAAAAGAAGAAACAGCTCAGTCAACACAATAGCACAGACCTGTTCTCCAACTGTCAGACAACTCTGTGACAGTTAACTTGACACAGTAAGCTGGCTCATGTACTGACATGCCTTATGGATGGAGACTCATCCAAGCAGCTCACCTGATGCCAGTTCATGGAGGACTTGTTGATCTTTTTCACAGAGCCAGGTTGAAGTTTGTTGATCAACCTAGGAATGGGAAGATGTTTGGCTTTCTTAAGACTGCAGAAACATACAAGCAACCAAAACAGCCAGGAGACTACATCTTTGGTTAAACACAGAATGTCTAGCTTTGTCGGTCAATACAGAATTCTGTTACACACAATGCACTGGACCCGCCCATAAACTTACTCGCACAAAATGACACCATTTTTCAGGCCTTTCTGGAAGTCCTCCCCGATGACACATCCGGTCACATCCTCAATCCAGACCCTCAGCTCCTCCTCTCTCTGAGGGTCATACTTTCCTGCAATCTGGAAGGGGAAAAGTTCATCACAAACAAAATAATAACAACAGTTCTTAGAAGTAACACAACCTCAAACACACCAACTCCTGTTGGTTGCACCACAATTCTCCTTGAACCCTTAAAGCACAGGATTGGTGGATGCATGGTGAGGAAGGTCAACTTCACACAGCAGAAAATGCGTTGTTAAGTGGGTGCTATCCTGTTTTTGAAGGACTTTGGTTGAGCACTGAAACCTGGCAACATTCAGAGAAATTCAAGAGATCTTTAGATCCGACCATGAAAATAAAATGCAACACTACTGTAAAACCTTTAGTTAAATTTATTTTTAAAAGCCCTATAGTATTTCCAATAAATATAAAAAGGTGTGACTGTGCTAGAAATAGGTTCAAAACATTCTAAGGAAATGTAATTCCTCAGCTTAAAACGTAGAGTGAAACTTCAAGCACATCCAAATAAAAGACTGTTGGTTTGACGTCCGGGGAAATCTGGTCCTCTCATTATATACACTTCTGTTTCATTTAACTGTGCCCAAATTAAAACCGTGACCGCTTTAATTGCCCACAAGACATCTGAAAGATGTCATTTTTAGAGTATGCTTAAGTCAAGTAATCTATCCTGTGGTCATGGGTAATGAAGCTACCAGGACAGTTAGCTGAGGGAGTTTAAATTAAATGAACAAAGACCATTCCTTTCTTTAAAAATACATAAATAAAATATGCTCTAGTCTTCTTGGAATTGAGCCACTATGTCTGGGTAAACCATAATTTTGTGGGCCTATAACCAAGGAGCAAAAACTCCTTGAATAACTTCTCACGTTGCATTCTGACGTCACCTAAGACAGGAAATTCCAGAGAAAATGGACATCCTTCATTGGTATAAGAGGAAACCGACGGCTTTACATCAGCCCAGCGGTACATGTGTCCTAAGGACCAGTGGAGGAATGGTGGAGTGGAGGACCCTTCACCCATATAAGGACTCAGCCAAGGAATCCAGATATTCAACCAGCTGGTGGTCTGTAACATACATAGCTGAAGTCTCGAACACAGAACTTCAGTATGGTTTGAGTAAGACACTTAACCCTGTCACTCCGGACGTAATCGACTGGGGGGGGGGGCACACATGTACCTGCCGCTTACCATAGTGGTGAAGTGTTAAATTCTCAAGCAGCACGAATTTAAAGATTTAGGAAGAGTTTGTAGTTTGTGAAGGACAACAAGAAATATTGTTCTAGTGTTCTCTGTTGACTTCTGTAAAGGCCTGGGTTGGAGTTGAAAGAGTCCCTTTTGCAGATCGTTTCAATTACTGTTCTCCTATTACACTGTTATTAGCCTACACAGAAGGTCGTTGCACGGAATCCACAAAGTAAACGTCTGATGGAACAATGCTATACTATTAGAGTGGGTTAATGTTGATGTTTTTAAATGGACGATGTGTAATTTCCACTGTGTGAACTGACAAATATCCCCATTGGTCATTAGTGCTGGGCAAGTATCCAAATCGTCACTGATTCAAATCCCAGAGACAAGGTGACAAATCAGTCAATGTGCCATCGAGACTGGCACCTAACCGGTTTCAGAAACTGCAGCCTATTTGGTTTGTTACAGCAAATCCGTTTCAGTCAGTGTGCAAACGACGCACTACATTTGCACGTCACCAAGGCCGCAACCAAAATCCACCCTGCCAAGTAGTTTTCATGACATGACCTCATAGGATAGGGGCCGATGGTGACAACTCAGAGACATTGGTGAATGAAAGACAACACAAAAGAAAATAATATGTGTCCTATGTAGCTAAACTGAATGTAGAGATTACAAATTGCCACAAGGACATTAACGTTGCCAATACGGGCAACGCCCATGCTCTTTTAAAGTGCTCCCCCAAACTAAACCAACATGAAAGATTTGCTTATCCTTCAATGTCATAAAGCACACAATTATCAAATAGACATACACAGTGCAAAGCTGGAAAAGCATAATACAATGAACACGTTTTTAATAAATTATTAAGGCCATTCCAAAAAGTCCCCATGTTGCCAGTTCCGCGTAAACTTCTCACTAAGCATTACATCTTAGTCAACGTAGGCCAAAATACCCAGTCCCAAGGATTTGAACAGTACAATCAGTAGCGTGTTCCATGATAAACTTCTGCGTATGTTACAGTTAAACTGGGATGAAATGATCCACTTGAAGTGGAGTTTAGGAGCGATAAGTTAAAGCGGACTCAAGTTCCGACGTGAGGTAGCCTCTTTTGTATCTGACCGATTTCATGAACAAAACGATAACCCGCGTATACATAGGGCATATGAAATTGTGTGAATCCGTTTAGTTGAGGGCTATTGTTTGGGTGTTGGAATCTGTCAGGCAAGTAAATAATTTAGATTATCCGGGAAAACTTACCTTGCTTTTGACTTCCGCAGAAAACCCGTAGGCAGGACCTCTGTTAAAAGATGCGCCAGACATGATTATAAACTAGTTACTTTGTTTTTAATAAGTTACTTAGTCGATTGGGGCAAAGAAGTTTATTATATTTTTATTTTGCAGACTAACTCCGGAGTGCACTAAATACTTCCTTTCTTTTCGTGGCGACCAATAAAAACGCTTGAACGAATTTGTACGCTTCGTTAATCCAGCTATAAGCTCCACCTTTCTCTTTCTCTCTAGTTCGTCGTGATTGATATCAAAAAGTCCTTATATGGAAGGAAAGTCCCAAATTCCTGAATGGTGGGAGTAGGCTATGCCATGGTCCCACCCCGCGTTCCAGACGTGCAGTTAATTAGTGGAGTCACCGTCGGGAACTGTCGGAGGAACTACCAAAGTGAAAAAAACGATCGAGCTACTACATGAATGACGTAACTATATTATTCCTAAATAAAACAAATTGGGCTGGTTTCGCGGACACGGATTATGCCAAGCACTGTACAAATAAAAATCAAGCTCGAGATTCTCCAGACAGTGTCCTCAAAATCTGCCCTTTGTGTTGAGGAACCCTGGACTCGTTCAAGTGTTTTGGCCTTTTATGGAATTTTGAGAATGTTAATAACCTCAGCCAATGCTACATCCAAATGAGAAAATTACCCAAAAAAATGCAGCATAAAACAAGCATCATAATCTAATTTAGCCAATTAGACAAATTATAATTAATCATGTTACTACATGGTTACTTATTTTTGCGACAATAACTGTAGCGTCCTTAGTATAAAAGTTGAATCCATCCGTTTCACTTGATTGGTTCAATGTTATACACAACACAGACAAAGAGAGATGGGTGTAAAATGAATGGGTCCGGGGACAAGGTGGCACATCTGGTGAAACAGGTCATCTATGTTCCATAGCTCCAGGCAGAAAAAGCTGGATCAGCAGCAAACCCGCGTCCTAACTCCGTTATCAGGGCAGTGGAGTCCGGGGTGGTGGTGAGGTCGTCCATGTACCTTTCCTTTGCTGCTGCATCCATGGATGGTGTCTGCTGGCAGAACGCAATAACTCGGTCATTGCCCGAGGGCAAGCAAAGGGTGGGAAAACAACAGGGCCATGAATCTGATATAGGAACCACACCTAACCGCGACAAAATGACGAGTGATTAATCCAAGGCCCCGAATGCCATAAAGGCAACAGTTTCGATTTGGACCAGGGATCGGGGCCTTGTCCGACTGGTGTCTCGGTGCGGGTGGAGATTGATGTGCCCCCGGAGAAGAACGTGTAGTTAAAATAAGTGGCCATTTGTATTTCCTTGATATGTGTATTATGTTGCCAAATATAATTAAAAAAAGGAGCATTGCCCTTGTCATCTGCGACTTCAGACACCGGCTTGTGAGGGAAGTGACGTAGGACCAATTATGATTCTTAAGGATAAGTCAAGGTGTCTCCACAAGAGCAGCAATTTATTGACAAGATTAGCCTCGGGGACGACGACTGAGAATAAGTTCTGCTGGGTGACTGGAGTGACTCAGCACCGAGATGGTCTGTAAGGCATGCAGAGACTAGACGCTCGATTAAATGAAACCTGTATGTGTTTACGTCATTTTTGTATCCCACGGTCAAACGATATTACATACCGGTCTTAGGAACTGTACCTAAACCTACAACGACTACCGCGTGATCACCCTCACAGGTACGCTTCCACTTTTCACAACCAGAAATGACTGTGAGCTCAGGATGCACGCCGTAAATAAAGCCATCTCTTTTAATGCATCCCAGCCGAAGTTCCGATCAGTAGAACGGACGTGGCTTTAGTTGTTGCAGTTTAAATGACGAGTGAAATGTACATACGTACAGCATATTTATACATATGTAATTATGATACAAATGTATATACGCTATGACAGACATGACCAAACCCACAGAAACATTTTGAATTTCTGCATCACTGCAAAAACTAGTGAAGTGCACCCCCATGAGGATAAATAGAGAAGACAATGAGAACCATATTCTACCCATATTAGACATAGCACACGCTTTAAAAATTAATTAACCATATTAACGGCAAGTCGGCAACATAAATACAATTTAAAAAGAAACTGGCCTTAAGACACAAGAGCAGTGAGGGAGCAGAGGGTTTAGATCACTTTATTTTCAAACAAATGAGAGATGTTAAACACCGAACTAATAAAGATGTCCTAGTCAAAGCTGACCAGATCCTCATCATTCCTCTTTAGCGTTTCTTTATTGCGAGCTGTGTTTGAGTGATGTCTCATTGTCTGCAATTTACCCATACTGGCTGGATCAGTGTTCGCTAAGGACCATTGCTTAGAAAAAAATGGTGCATATTAATTCCAGCTTTATCAGACAGAATTTGGAATCGTTTCACATATAAACCTAGTTCCAAGGACAGGTGCATTATGTGGAAGCAAATCCAGATTTGACAAAGGCACATTGGTAGGGATGAATGTAGAGGCGAAGTCTGTCCATGTACTAGTCCTCCATCTCAAGTAATGTTAAGTGGAGAACAGTGGCAACGCAAGACAAGAAAAACAAAGGATTGGACTTCTCCGATACATCATCAGTTTCTGCAACATGGAAAACGTTAATGTATGATAGTACCACATTGCCATCTAAGGTTTCATGTAGTTTTCAACTGTAAAGCTTAGGAAACAACATTTTTCTATTCACCATATTGCATGCTTCTTAATGAGTAGAACACTTCTGCAAAATTAAACAATTAAAATAACTCGGGGAACTTGGACACAAGAGACGTCCAAACTGTACAAATATTGAAACTAGCAGGTGTTGTAACTTTCTGGTAGACGTACCTTGATTCTGTCAATTATAAAAT
This sequence comes from Esox masquinongy, assembly GCA_016801175.1. NCBI lineage: Eukaryota > Metazoa > Chordata > Actinopteri > Esociformes > Esocidae > Esox > Esox masquinongy. The sequence goes on from JACXGI010001154.1 coordinate 74,356, forward strand.
GACAGAAGTCGTTTACCTCAGTAAAAGGGTAAATCCATAGCAAGTGTTGTTGAGACCATTTAATATTTTTGTCAAACCAAAAACTAAATGATTGCAAAGTTCAACGTAACATGCACAAGGAACTTCATTTCACAGAAAACATGAAAAAGCCTACACCTTATCACAAACCTTTGCATTTTTACTGTTATTCAAGTAGTTATTTAATTAACATTTTCAGTGAAACTTAAAAGTTAAACCTAATCTTTGTGCATATATTTGTCAGATTCAACTTTGCAACCATTGGTTTGTTTGACACGTTAAAGTGAAAACAATCTGTCAAGATCACTGTTAATGGATCTGCCCATGACCAAATACACGAGTGTCATTTTTGAACATTTGCCAAGGCTGGTCAATAATGAAAAACTTGCCATGAAATTCCATAAGGCAAAATGATAGCTAAAGGAATGGTAACAAGTATAGTTCCAGCATACAAACATTTCCACATTTTCTAGTCCTCACATTTTTCTTGTTCACACACTGTTTTGATATTTTCGTTCACATTTTCTGCTTGGGTGAAGATTGTTGGGGTATAAGGAAGGAAATGCACAATCACATTTACAAATAAGCAACTGAAATAGCAAAAGAAATTAATACTTTTTTTGATTGAATTTGTTTGCAGAACTTCCTGTGTGGATTTATTTTATGATGGCAAGGGTACTGAGTGGTTAAGAGAGAGAGAGACAGAGAGGGAGGGAGAGGGAGGGGGAGACAGAGAGAGAGGCCTGGAGTATGGAATGTTGGATAGATCGGCCAACAAAATATAAGATTGTGCAAAACAACAGTGCCTCTTATGCATTGCAGAACAGGTCAACAGTATGTGATGCAAACAGAAAAGCTCTACAGGTTGTTGTTTTCTTACATCTGTTTTGATAAACCTCTCAAAAACAAACAAACAAACAGAAAAGGTAAAATAAATAGATGCATAAGACATTTCATATATTTTTTTAATGTCACATAAAGCTTCTTGTAACTGCCAAATGGGAGCCAGTATTTCAATTTCTGGACACATTCGGCTTTACCTGTGCTAGATCAACCCTTTCAGCACCCTCTGAGCACACAAGCGTGCCCTGTGCCCAGAACGGCCTGCTAATCCCCAGCCAACCCCCAACCAGAACCCTCGCTTGCAGTTCCTTGTTAGTAGCAGCACTCTGCAAACAGGGGAACATCTTTCCTGCAACTTTTTTTTCCTTTTTGAAAAATAGAACCTAAACAGCTTTGACAAACTGCACTTGTTCTTTATTATTGAAACCCTCAATCGATTATCTCTGAGAGGGAGGCATTGAGGGAGTTAGCGGTTCTGACTTTCCCCAACTCAGTGGGCAATAATTGAGTTTTCCTTCCTCTGTCAAGCGACAGAGACATCAGATCTCCTTAGTCTAGGCAAACATATGGCAGGATGTTCAGTTTGCTCTCATCCCCGTGTGGATCCAAAGATATGCACGCGGTCCAGTCGTACCAAGTGCCCTTGGTGTCATGACAACCGTTGACCCCGTGCCAGTGCTCCGTGTGTACTTTGCGGAGGTCCTCCTCAGTCACCTCCCGGCTCACCCCTGGCGTGTCCGTTACCGAGCCGTCCAGCTGCAAGACGTGCACCCCGCGCCGCGCCTCCCTGACGTCGCTCTCCTCCCGTTTCAGGTATTCCGACATGAAAAAGTGCGCGCCGGGGGCCTGCACCCCGGACGACGTCAGCACGTTGCTCTGGAGGTCTAGGTAGGACTGGATGATCTCATTTCGAGACAGCTCTTTCCAGTTAGTCTGTTGGAAGGGGCTGGGCGCGGGGGGCTGCTGGGGAGGGGGCAGGTCAGTCCTCGGCCGGGGCTCAGTGGGCCTCAGGGATTCCTCCACCTGAGAGGGCTCTTTATGCGTACTGGACTTGATCTGCCCGGTCACGGGGTCAAACGTTAGCCTGCGCTCTTTTAAACGCACGGGCTTCGTTTTGTCCTCCGCATCCGGTCCCTGCAGGTTCACAGAGAAGTCCCTCGACCTGTACTTCTTTCTCTTTTTGCGGTCCGAGCTCGACGTGGCTACCTCCGCCTCTGCCCTTACCACCACCACGGAGGAGGAGGAGGGTCTGTGGAGCTCCGCGCCCTCAGAGCTGTGTGGGGCAGACTGGGAGGCGGGAGGGAAGACAGGCTGAGGATCCGGTGCTACGGCGCTGTGCAGGGGCTGGGCCAAGCTCGGCCAGTGCATTACTGTCCTGTGGGCCGGGGGCAGCGGCCCGTCCACATGGGACACTTGGGCCGGGGACATTAAAGGCAGGGACGAAGGCAAGCGAGGGCTCCGGGCTGGGCTGGGGATGGCCCCTTTCGGTGCGTACGTCGACGAGCGCTTTGACGCGGCCTCCGGCTTCACGCTCCGCGGACTCCGGGGACTTGAGGAAAGGCAGCGGGGGCTCTTGGCCTGATATTGTCCCCCTCCGCCTCCATCCAGCCTCGCCTGCTGCTGCAGCACAGCGGTCTTGAGCAAAGAGGAAGTGCTAGGTAGTTTGGCGAGGCCCGGGGAGCTCGGATGAGGCTTTACAGCGTTGATGGGGATCCTACTGTGTTTGTCATTTTCCAGTTGGTCAGTCCGGGCCCTGTCCGGTGAAGGGTCGGCCTGCGTGTCCGGGCCAGCCTCAGGGCTTCCTGCAATCCCGTTTGTGGGTGGCGGTGGATCAGAGTTGTGCATTGGCTCATAGGACAGCTTTGGGATTTTGGCCGGCAACTGCGGACTCTCCCTCTGCTCCCCTTTACGCTTTCTACCGCTTGACTTCTCTGCTTTGGGCGAGTAGGTGTAGTGGACGTCGTTTGTGGACTTGGCCTCGGGGACACCCTTGCCCGCCAAAGAGACGTCAGGGAGTGGAACGTCAGTCCGACAGGGGTGGGTGCTGCCATTTGCAGAGCCTGGGACATTAGCTGTCGCTCGCGATGGTGTTTCATTTTGCCCTGGCTCGATCAACTTCTGCCAGCTTCGCAAGAGCTTCTTGGCACGCTTGGCGAGGTCTTTATCCTTGGTCTCTTTTCTCACATCATTGATCAGTTTCCCCAAGCGAGTTTCCTAAGTTGGTCATAAAAAAGGTGGTCATTGATACCAGAAACACTGGAAGGGGAAACACAAAAACAAAAAAACAAAACAAAACACAATGCTTTGGATTTTATGACAAATATGACAAAGACATAGTTTCCTTAACATTCAAACTGTACCTCAATTCCAAATTCATTCCAACATTCTTACGTAAGTCTTAAAAGAACTGCCAACTATACAGGACTTTCCTGCTGTCTCCACTGTTTTGGAACAGTTGTCACATTCGATAACACAAACACTTAACTTTTTCATTAAAAAAAAAACAGAAATGGAAGGAGAAAGGGGTTGGTGGAACACAGACAAGCAGTCAGGCAGCCTAACGTTAACAATACCAATTTAATTTACCTCAAGTGCTTCTTTGGTGATAGGGAACTTCTCCAAATATGTGATAACTTCTAATACTGCAACCATATTGCGAATCTGCTGGAAGGAGCACACAAGATTATCAGAACAGTATGAAGTCAATTTAACAAAATTGTCAAATAACTGCAGTTTACACATTAAAGCGATTTAGCGGATGCTCGTATTCAGAGCAACTAACAGTAACAATTTACGCTAAGTGCTTTGCTCTACGGCACACATTTTTTTGAATTATTTATTTACCTATTCAGAACTAGGATTAGTTCTGATTAGAACTTTTCTTTACTGACCAAACAATCTTGGCCAATAGGCAATTTGTTGCCCAGTTAAAAGTAGCATTGACAATTATAAATAACACTTTTGTTTGTAACAACTGGATTCTTAGAGCTGAACGCTATGCTAGCTACCAACTGACCAACAAGCAATCTAGCAAATTTTTCAAACATGTTGGTTGAGTACATATGGAGATTAACTTGTACATTTAACATAAGGTATCAGTAGCTATACCGTCAAATTAAATACACTGACAATGGCACCTTGCCAACTACTGTGGCTTTAGAAAGTATTCAAACCCCTTTACCTTCTCGAAATGTTGTTGTATTAGACTGAATTTATAACATATGAAATGTATTTCTGCTATCACTCCACACACACACCATATTACATTCTGCATGTGGTTCATCAAACGACACAAAAATCAAACTATTAGCTCTGAATGCCAGCACTGTCTGCCGAAAACAAGGTCATTCTCATCACCTGGCTAATACCATCCCTATGGTGGAGCAAGGTGGTGGGAGCATCATGCTATGGGGATGCTTCTCAGTTGCAGGGATTGGGTGACTGGTCATGATTGAGGTTAGGATTAACAAAGGAAAATGGTCCTTGAAGAAGTCCTGTGGCCTCTGGATCAGGTTATCAGACTGGGGCAATGATTCATCTTTCAGCACAACAACCCAAAGCACACAGCCAAGACAATTGTTGAGTGGCTTCGGGACAAGTCTGAGTTTCATTTAGTGGCTCAAAGTCCAGACTTAAACCCTACTGAACATTTGGGGAGACCATGTTTGTTAACCTGATCTGATATTAGTTCTTTGCACGTTGGTTAGAATGAGAAGGCAGATACATGGCCTTGGCAGTTAACCACTTAGTTACCTGACTTAAATTACATATTCTGATGAGCTATTTAAAGTAAAACCAAAAGTTAACCAATTTGACAGTAAGTTAGCCATGTCATGTGATTAGCTAGCTTGCTAACTAGAATTTAGCTAACAGGCAGAAAATCTCCATTCTGTCTGGTTCGATTGCAAATTCGTTCATTACAGATATAAAGAGATGAGCTTGCCAATAACTCAGATGCTGCTAATATGAGTTAGCTAAGGTTATTGGCAATTTTGTACTCACTCAAATGGACATGTTATTAAATAACTAAATACGAGCTAGCAAGTCAGCTACGCAACGTGTGATGGGCGAGTAGTGAGAGAAAAGTCAAGTGTCAACTTGAAGTGGGCTAACGTTAGCCAAATGGCTAGATAATTAGCTTGCTACTATAAAGCGATTTTGACAGACATTGAAATAGCAAGTTACCCAAGCTTATTATCATTGTATTATCAAACAAACTTGTTTTGAACAAATAATGTAGTTATAGTAACAAACATAAGTGGCCCATTACAGACGGCTAACCAACATATGTTAGCCTGTAAACAATCCTGGTTTTACTTCCGAGTTGTGTGCAGCCAAACATATTTCCTTGTTTTATGTGAAGGTAGCTAGCGAAGTGGCTAACGTTAGTTGGCAGCAATGATTCTGTTAGGCAAGCTAGCAAGTAGCCGTAACTTTAGCGTAGCAGGCTGTTTAGCTTCCCAGTCAGCTAACATAGCTACTGTACAGTAACTAGCTAAGCATTTTTCAGCCAACGCTAGCCAGCAAATTGTCAACACACAAGCGTGTATGACTACCTATACTGTAATTCAATAAATGTATATTTGTAGTGTTTCGAAAGTAACACGCAAAGAAAGTACCAGGCCAGATACACATATCGTGTTGCTAGGTACTCACATTGCTGTGACTATCGATGGCCTGCAGCAGCCGGTCTCTCATCTGCTGCGGAGTTGCCGAGGCCGTTGTCATTGCCTGTTCGGTGCGATCCGGCGGACGGGGGAGGAATCCTCCTAAACGAATACTGTGGTATTTGTGGACACTCACAGGCCTTCAGGGAGATATGCAAGACACTTGAGCCGCATATTTATCTGCTGCTTGTACGCTTGAATGTTCGTAAATGTCACATGGATACGGAGATGTCAGCCGCCTTCTATTGCCTGTACGGCTCTCTGGGAACTCACCACCAGCTGTGTTGAGCATAACGGCCTCCTATTGCATTATGGGATGCAAACATGACGCGCGCACTTAGTTACACACACCTGGGGAAAGGCCTCAACTGTCCGTTCTCAAACGTATTGCCTTACAAGAACCTCCTGGCTGGGGAATGTGCTATAGCTTATATTTTGAACAATAACAATAATAAAAAATTGTTCTGATACATTTCATTCTTTTTTATTTTCAGTTAAGGGATTCCTTGAATTCAGCGGTTCCCAAACATTTCAGTTCAGATCACCACTTTTTTTAAAACTAAAAAAATATAATGTAAATATAATGTAGGCCACATTTAAAGTCTTTTTAAATGTATTATACACTTTAAAATTGATTATTTAATGGCCCATGCAATAGTTATTGTTAGTATTGCTCTCCTTTAAAATATTGCTGAAATAGCAATATGCTGGGCCTTTTGAAGGCCCAAGGGAGCCAGGTAAATAAGGTTCTTTCCAATACATGGGGAATTCAAAATGATGCTGGGAAAATAGCCAAATGTGGGAAACTAAATACAGTCTCTTTCTGTAGCAACTTGGTAAGCGATATTTTAGCTGATAACACTTGAATATGACATGTTAATACATCTTTAGTGTGTAAACATATCTGCATTTCTACTCAACCTCTCCATGATCAGCAGATGAAAACATTGTACGACAGTAAAACAACAGGCCAACAACATTCAGTGGGGTCAGTCAGACTTAAATGCATATTTAGATTTTTATTTATCCTCATTTCATTTACAAATAGTAATGCAAAGATACAAAGACAGAAGCCTTCACACAAGAAAAATACGCTAGGTACGATTTTAGTAGAAGCTTAACATCAGTTATGTAGCACACATACAGCCCACTAGGACTTTTTGGTCTGTTTTATCCCTTTTATATAAAAAAAAAGAACAATATTTGATCCATTCATTTTTAAAGGGTCAGCTCAATAAAAGTACATAATAGCCAAGCTGTGCTGCTGAATGCTAGGATTTGCATATTTCATGAGCATATTTGTGTCCTGTTGCCGTGAGAACAGTATGTGTAGTGTCTGGACATTGCAGTCAAATGCATGTGCAACGTTTGAGTAGTCCTACTCAGAAAGAAAATACATTATATTACAATTTAGCTGCCATTGTATGAGGAATGGACCAATAGTGGGTCATTCCACATTAAATGCACATATCAGACGATTTTGTATAGTTTTATTCGTTGTTTGCTAACTCTGTTAAATGACCAAACAATGACTGTTTCTCCCTCATCTGTGTGATTTATTTTCTCTTTTAGTGCCGCTATAACAAATTAAACATTTACAGTCTCGTAAATTGAGGTCTGCATTTTATCCTATTTGAAATGCTTTGGTTGAGCAGGTTTTAGTTGCAAAGTGTTTGCGCATGGTTATGCTGATCTTGTCAGAGCGAAATAATTGCTAAAAGCAAAACATATCACATCAAGCCTTTTTGAGTCATTAGGGGTTATTCTGAAAGCCGATACCATGCAAAAAGAGTTACCTCAAGATATCAAGCAGAATATGTCAGTCACATGTCAGTCTTTATGCAGCAAGAAATACAAATTGTAAGGATAAAGCAGATTACACTTTTCTCATAAATATTCTACTTTTTTAAATGTAAACAATTGATAAAAAATTGTAAAACTCAGTCAAAAAACAAAATACATTTTAATAATGGACAGTTATCAACAATAAGCGCTCTCAATAAGTGCATTACTTGGAACTTTAAATAAGAATTAAAGGGACAATTTATTAACTTTGGCTTCCTTACCTTAATGGATCACCCGTTGCCACAACTTTGAGTGTAACAAAAAAAGATATACGTTCTGATAATACATGTAATGAGTGTAACACACCCAATCTCACTCAAAGCACGGCCTATACTATAGTGTAGCTTTTGAGAGAAAGCAACTTAGCACATAGCCATCGCTAACACACACTTGCTCTCTGTGAATGGGAAAATACAAACACATATCTAGATTTATATATTGTATGAAGTATACAGTATATTACAACGAGTCTATATATCTTGCAATAAAACCTGGTAAACACTCATGATAAATGTTCCCTATCTTTTGTAGCGATATAGCCTGGTTCCATGTGTTTTTCAGGACTGTAGCGCTCCAGCATAAGTCATGAGATAGTGCCAATTGCTGATAAGGCTAGGCAGCCAGGCTAGTTGGGATACGTTAAAATGTTGAAATGTCCATGTTTGGCTATTTAACACATATTTTGCCCTGATCACCTGTCCGGCAGCACAGGGACGTTGAAGGGTTTACAGCATCCTGTGTGGATGGCCAGGGTCTATTTTATAGTTAAAAAATATCCCACCTTATTTAGAGAAGAAACTTTGTTTTTAGCCACTTCTATTCACACAGTTGAATTTTACAATTGATATAGTATAAACTCTAAAGGATACATTTAGTAAACAGAACAACAGTCCATCACTGAAACTGATATCTACATGTAGTTCATGTAGTTTATCAATTTCTATCCATGAAAGTAAAATAAATGTACACTGAAAATGTCAATATCAGTGTTAAAAATAACAACAGAACTTGCTCTATTCTCTGTAAACGGTTGCTTTTGTAAACGTTTGAGTATAAACCGTCAAGACACCTGAATATTGGTGGAAACGATAGTGGCAGTAACAACAGATCTATCAAATCAGTCGGATTTACTACAGAAACACAGAAAATGTTTTAAACAAAAGACAACAACGGATTGTTAAAACATCTACAGTTAAGCATTACAGGGGTCGGATCACTGAAAAACTTTAGGTTAGTTTAACTGATACTTCTAAGTTAGAAAGACACAACAGAAGAACTGAGCCACAATGACTCACTCCAGTACATTAATTCTCAGTGCATATAACAACGATTATCACTTTTGACATCATATCACATAAAACACAAAAACATTTATACCAAAAAGCAATATAAACAGCTAGTCTATACAAAGAACTGCATCTACAAGTGCTTAACAGGCTGATAAAATAAATTGAATTAATAAATCATAGCTTTTGGATTGCCATAGCATTTCAGTTTATGTGTGAGGCCTTTTCCACTTTTTGAATCAAAATCAAAGACAATTTACCAAATAAGAAAAAAACAAACCTAAATCACATTTAAAAAAAAATACAAACTAAAATTTTGCATGACATTGTGCTTGATAGATACAAAAAAAGCTAAAATAGGGGTAAAATGTATTTTCTCATACTCATGCATAGTATAATAAAAAGAAATACAGAACATTTGCACACACGCAAGCAAACTCTTGTAACAGTCACATAAAACCAAGTAGAAATCAGCTGCTAAATATGAGAATACAGGAATACATTGTGAATCAGAACCTAAAAAACTCTTCTGATTGTCAGATCTGTAACCAATAAAGTTGGGTGTGCCAGACCAGCTCAGACTGAACCAAAAACTCATTAAAGGAAAGTATTACTTTAAAAAACAGGAGGTTGTCTATTGTGTCTCTGGTAACATTAATGCTCATTTACTATCAACATAGCAAAATAGCTTGGACAAGAGGATTCAATGACATACATGAGACAAACATTTACATAAACCTTTCAAATAACAAACTCCAAGATAGCACTAAGACAGCTCATCATTTATGTACACTGTCAACTGTCCCATATGCCTTTTCCCACAGTAGAGGTCTTGTTCGCAAGCATAGCAAAGTCTAATAAAAAGTCTGTAACATAAATGAAAAGGAAAACAACAGCTGGCAGTCAAACATAGGTTCAAAGAAAGTAAAACATCGAGAAAAAAAACTCCTGTCGAAAGGATTCCCTCATATTTATCTCCAGATGTTATAACATAACTGATATAATCATATAACTAGTGGTATTTTGTCAAGGTGAGTTCAAGAACACAGTTTTGTCACTAGCAAATCAAAAAGTTAAACAGTGCATGTTAAAATATAATAGTGGGGGCGGTCAGTACAGAAAGCCCGACCAGACTGTTTTTGCTCCTGTCTAGGTTAAGTACACATTGTAGAATTTACCACATATACGGTCTGATTTACCACAGCACTCTGACACACCCATTGTTTTACACCCAATTGCTTCCTAATTTCCTGCTTTCTCTTCCTTGCACCTACTGCACTTGTTGCTACATAGCCTGAAGCACAACATGAACTGAATCTGTCGGCAGCAAGAAATCTCTCCAAAATCTATCCAAAAATACAAATTTTATATATCAGCTTCCATAATTGGAGCATTTTAAAAATGAAAGTAATTCTGTTACAATATCAGATGCCCAAAAAAAATACTTGCTGATTAAGTAAAAATCACCTCTTATATATAGACTATACACATATGCTTTTTAAAAATACAATTTTTTTTTAACAAGAAGGCAAGTTTGACCAAATGCAGGGGAAACAGGTCCAGTCCACATAACAGTCGCTCAGATCAGGGATGGTGTGGGGAGGTGAAAAAGTCCCAGGATTTAATGATCTAAATTTGCAAGTAAAGTGCAAAGTAAAATGCAGGTTCATTACTTACTGAATGACTTAATTACTTACAAAAAAGCTAGCTCACTTGACATTTACTATTAACTGGTAAACTGTAAAGCCAACAGCGACAACAATATTTTAATTCTGATACTAACCAAAAAAAAGAATAAAAAGCTGATGGGCAAACAAGTAAAGGACTTTTCCAATGACAATGAGGGGAAAAGGATAATTTGACAGAGATATATATATATATATATATATACTACACAAATATACAATATGACATTAACAGTACTGAACCAAACTGAAAATCACATGCCACATACCTTTTGATTTTGAAGTGAGACACTTACAGAATGGTGTAAGAGTGTCATCCAAAACTATTTGGTCCAATACAAAAATTACAAGTTACTGTAGTTTATATGAAGATGGTTATAATACTCTATGAAGTTGTGATGAAATACATTCTGGTTGCAGCAGTGCTGTTCTAATAGAGAGGCAGTAGAATCTCATCAGAAAAGAATCACATTTTAGCAGTAAAATCAACCTCAGACACATCCATGGGAGTCACATATAAGGGTCAATTTTCTAATATATGCAGCATTACCCTCAAGTTTTTCTTTTGTCATGCTTTTTACAGATTCTGAAAAAGCCAACGTGCAGAATATATAATTAGCATTCTCTCCTGTAAAGTGTAAACCAAACTTAAATGTAAATGAAAATGTAGCAAATAAAACATGATAAAATGTTTCTTTTCATTGCTAAAAAAAAAGCTATCAAAAGGCTGTACAATCCAACAAGGTAATTTAGTTTAGGTTCTTAGTTATGTCTATTAGATCGCTAATAACTTTCAGTCAATCAAATTTGTTTTGCATAGATATCATAAGCAAAATCCGATTCAGAACATACAACTAATTGAAACCAAACATATATTACCATGAAGCAAAAACTTATGTTCACAACAACTACAAGGGCATCAGAAATGTGATACCTACTAGAGCTTTCAATTTGGCTGACCAGGGACATTCAGTACCACCTCACAAATTATGTGAATATAAATAAATAAAATAAAAAATGTTAACCAGGGAAACTCAGTGGAAAACAATATATAGAGTGACCAAACTCCCTTAGTATACAACTTGGTCATATTTTCCCACTAGTGCCAATTTGAGTCAGGTCTAGGCATCAGCAAATACTGTGCGATGTTTGATAAAAGTTTGCACTTAACTGCTGAAGAGTTTCACAAGTTGCGCGACTGCCTACATTTTTGAATGGAGAGGTGTAAAATAATAGCTTTCCACGTCATGTAATCCTGTAAGGCAGAACCTGTTCATCTAAGTGATTAATTCAGATTCAATTTCTTGTTTGTAGCTCAAAACAGCTACTACCGGCGGCACAGTACAGCTTGATGCATGATTTAACAGTGACCCCCTTTAAAAATATTCATGGTTTTAAGGGATTTTTCAACATTTGTTTGGCTGGAATTTAGGCCTTACTTGGGTTGTACTGGCAAATCACAAATTAAAGAAGGGAGTTAGCTCTTCTAAGTTTAGATGGAAACCAAAAATAAAATGCTGGTCAACTTTAAAGCAAAAAATGAGCACCATTAAATACAATTATAGCCTGAGTTAAAGAACAATAACAGCAAATATCAAAAATGTGTCTAAGTTCATAAATCCCTCAAACCCCTATTAGAACTGAGTGCGCTTTTCAGGTCAGGAAGAGTGAGGTAAAGCTAGAACAAGGCTTATTTTGGGAGCCCATACAACTCCCCCTTACTGAAACGCTAGAACTTTGCAGAATAACAAAAATAAGGAAAGGATGGCTCTGTCACGTTGAAAGTACAAAAGATTAAAGCCCAATCAGTTATCACATGGCATATGCTGTAGCTACATGCATTTGTGTCGCTGGTTCAAACTTTTCATATTTTTGACATTTCTGCCAAGACAGGCAGTTGCTAGGAGTAAAATCATACAAACATTTTATGAAGTCTGGAAGAAGTTTGTCAAAAAGATTTTAACACAAAGGTAAATCTTACTAGCAATTCAAGCTCGAGTCTTGTCCCATCTTACCTATTGTCCCATCTTGACTATTGTCTGGCAAAAAAAAACAAAAAAAAAACAAAAAAACCTGTCCATAAGGTGTGCACTAGCAAAGCCACAATTGGCTCAAAACAAACGGTACATGTAGAGCTAGCATTACTGACATGCATATTTATCTTTCTTGGTTAAATGTTGAAGAGCGATCAACTGCTTCTCTTTGGGTTTTTATGCAAGCTTTGACTGTAATAGAGATTTTAGCAACAACCTGAGAATTTTAGGTTGACTGACTTGCTCAGGGACAGAACAGAATTTTTCACCATGTTAACTCAGGGTTTGGATCTAGCAATCTTCTGGTTACAAGTCAGATACTCTAACTAATAGGCAACCCTGTCACCCCAGACAGCAATATATATCCCACCAGAACTGCCACCAGTGGTCTCTTCACAGTCCTAAGTCTAAAACAACAGAAATGCACAGGAGTGTACAGAGCCATTATCACACAGAACTCCCTGCTGTCCTCAATTACTCAAACCGCAAAAATACCTTTAGAAGACAATTGAACTGTGAACAGATGAATAATCCCACACAATCAGTTCCACACACATTATTTTTCCTTGTATTGTTGCATTTGAAACATGACGATGATTTATACATGTTTAGTGTTGTTATTCATGCTTCCGTCTTCTATGACACCCAGAAAAAGTACCTGCCCATACTCAAATTGGGCTCTATCATTTTATATTTTCTTTGACAGAACTGATTTGTTTTTGTTCATTCTGATTATTCCACAAAGTTCAATATATTCTGCTTCAGTGATGAGGAGCTATATTGCATGGTGATGAAAGCCTGCTGTAGCATTACCTTGCTTTCCCTGAGTGAGAGAGATGCGCTCTTTAACAGACAGTCCAACAATGACTTAGAGGGATTTATGAACCAAGACAAATTTTCGAAATTTGCCGTTATTCTACTTTAACGACAGCATGGATAAGGGCATCAATGCAAACGTAATTGGCAACATTAGCGGCACGATGAGAGGGTGGTTGTGAAAAACCTGACAGGTGATTTCATGAGGCAAAACATGCTAATCTAATATGGCAGGTGAGAAAAAGATAAACCGTTTGCACCGCATACACGATTTCAACCAGTTAATGTCTTCAAATGGGAGGCCAGACCAATGTAGCGTTGTAGCACCTACACACTTTCTTCTTTATGAAAACCAAAGTGTCCAACAAACACGGGAAAAAATAATGTGAAAAAAGGTTATGGGATTCATGATCAGTAGACAGTTAAGAGGCAGGACCATCAGCTCAGTAACTCCCAGATATGACAACGTTGCCATCAATGGATCCCACGGTGGAAGAGAGAAAGCGAACCGTGTCGGCCATTTCTGGACCAATTTCTTTCTCCACTAGGTCATCATCCCACAGTTGTCAGACAGAGGCGGCTGGTGAAGGGAGGTGGGAGAGTCGGATGAACGTGCTGCACGGCCGGAGCCCCCCACGGGCCCTCATGCTCCAGAATCAAGCCCGATTTCGACGACGCGCACGGCCACCCTGGCAGCGGCCCTACAGGCGGTCCAACCGAAAGGCGTCCTCCGTGGCGGTGTCGGTGAGAACCATGTCGGGGTCATTGAGCATGTGCAGCCCGTCCAGGGTCAGCGGGTCGATCTTCAGCTCGTCGAGGGGAAATTGAGAGTCCGCGTCAAAGCTTAAGTCGGCCGACAAAGAGCTGCAGGATAAGCCCTTGGATAGTCTGGGTGGAGACTCTCCCGTGGCTAAAACACACAGGGGTAGAGCGATGTGAGGAGATCGGTATCCTCCAGTTTTGTCTACTCTACATAAAGGACAGAAGAAATGATATAGTTGTGGCCAAACACTTCCTGCTCCTCTGTACTGGCAGTCTGGCCTAACCTTACTGTGCAAACGGCTTCAGTTCTCCCAGAGATGAAGGATGCCTCCCATCCTCAATGCTTACAGTGACACACTTCAAAAAGCGCCCAGATGGAGAAGTGTGTGCAAAAACAGTGGGCCAAACTGCCAGTACAGAGGTGCAGGAAGCTCACCCATTACTATAGAAAGTACTTTGTAGTTATTTTAGCCTCAGGCTGTTCCATAAAATATTTAGTTAAGGGTGTCAGTTTTGTCAATGCCATTTGGATATATTAGATCTTTCATCAAAAATAAAGATTCTGTAATATTACCAGTGAAATAAAGAATTGTGGAGACCATGTGAGTTATCTGAAGGAAGTGGAAGGGTTCCAATACTTTTGACCACAACTGTACTTGTCACACCCTGATTCCATTCACCAGTGTTGTATTGTGTTCCCCTCCCGCCAGGCGTCTCCCACCACCACAATATCCCTTGTGAATTTAACCTGTGTTCTCTGTGTGTTCTGATGCCAGTTCGTCTTGTGTTCTATATCCCTTGTGAATTTAACTTGTGTTCTCTGTGTGTTCTGATGGCAATTCGTCTTGTGTTCTATATCCCTTGTGAATTTAACCTGTGTTCTCTGTGTGTTCTGATGGCAGTTCGTCTTGTGTTCTATATCCCTTGTGAATTTAACCTGTGTTCTCTGTGTGTACTGATGCCAGTTCGTCTTGTGTTCTTTCCCGTACCGTACCCGTATTTCTTGTATGGTACGTATTGCGGTTTAGCGGTCACAGTTCAGTACGTTTTTGATACAGAGCAAAGATTTTAATGTTTTATCAACACCTCTCTGTCCACCACTGGTGTAGTCCACTGGAACGTCAAAATGCTGCCGAACTGGAGACTTAAACAAGGCTTGACGATTCTACAATGTTAGCTTATCAATCCCACCCCTCAGCTTTGCAGAACTAGCGGTTCTTCTTTGCTTTTCCAGCTATTGTTTCATATTTTCATTTGAAATGTCAGAAGGAAAAGCATAAATTATTAAAATGTTGATTACAGTGTGCGGAAAGGCACTCATTTAAACCGAATAGAATGTTTCTTTCTGCTCAATCATTTTTTTTTTTCAAATGTATTGATTCAGGTTAACATGCGAACCGCGAAGGGCCCCTTGTGCCACATGGTGAGGTTACGTCTACTGTGACATCTTGACATCTTTCATTTTCTATGTATTATTATGTGTCACCGCCAGAACAAAACGGGTTGAACCCTCGACAGAGCTCATCCTGGACCCTGGTCAGTACTCACGTGTGGAACATTGCAGAAACACGGTTTACATTAACATGATCTGCATTTCACCGCGGGCAAGACACCTGACGTGGCAGAACAGTACCTGTGAGAATGATGTTGGGGATGTTGCCATGGCTACTGTAGCCTAGCTGCTGAGAGTCTTGCAGGTTGCCATGGCTACCTGTCAAACCCATCATGGCTGCTTGGGAGTAGCTGAGGGTGGAGCCCTGGCCATATAAACTGTTGTTGTCGATCATGTTGAACTGCTCCAGCTGTTTGAGGAACAGAAACAACAGCACACCAACGTAGCGTGAGGTTAGCCAGCAACCAAAAACAAGGGCTAATTTCTCTAATATTAAAAGGAATGAATGGTCAATAATAAGACACGGTCAAATGGGAAGAAATTGAGACATTTCTGTCATGTTTTGATACCATAATATTGGCACAATGGATCAATTATGATATCAAATCTCATTTTTCAAGAATTTAAAACACACTGTTTCATATCACCGTATCTTATATCAGCTTGCCTGATCGGGTAAGAAGGTTACCCTTACATACCTGTTGGGACAGAGCGCTGGTCTGTCTGGATGCGAGTTGCTGGTCATAGAAGTCCGCAAATACACTGCCCAGGATGGAGTTGTGCTGGAACGCAATCATATCAACTCTTACTGTTAAAAAATAACGGCAGGATAATTAGAGCACAGGTGTACGTCTAAACATGGGAGAAGAGGAGCAAGGATAGAGCATCGGAATCACACCACGGTTCTGTGACTGAACGATTTCACAGTTAATAAGACGTTCATGTCAAACGATTAGGTTTTGCTTTCCACTGAGCTCCGGGCAACACAGAAATCACTGCAATCCTGCAAACAAACGGTCACGTCCTGTAGCCGAAAATCGAGCGTAAATGCAATACAAACACGGCAGGAATCATGTTTCACAAGCCCATCAATTCATTCACTGTGCCACCAACCTCAATCCCTGATTAACCAAGCCATCACCATCACCTCCAAAGATCAATTCATCCTAAATGATAACTCAGCGTGTGGTCAAATCAATAGCATGTACCCTTTTCCTCCAAGGTTCACGTTAAGTGCACAACCAACCACTGTGTCAAAGTGCACTGAATATTACTCAAAAGCACTTCATAGATATCCTCAAACCCACAATCAATTCTGATGGAGATAGTCTTTTCAAAAGATTCTGGCACTAAGAAGTCATACCCACTTTCAATTAATGAAATAAAAAATTGAATTAAATCATATGGACATCTCTTAAGTAAAAGATAGAATTTCTAAAACATTCAATCATCCAGTAATGCTCTTAAAGTTGTTAATTTCATGTCCTTATTCAACCCAAAAAGTGTCCCCTTTTATTATGCCCATTAATGTCTATATAATAGGATCGTATTTACTGACAGACAAAGTAGGGCAGCCTTTGCCATGCCTCTCTAAGTTCAGAATCACAGCATCAGGGTCCTGCCATAAGAACACGGGAGGGGCTTGGGATAGCGAGCTGTGAGCTGCACTTCAATATAAGCCACAACAACGTTGTTCAGCCGTCTATGTGGGGCAAAGAATCAATGAGCATAGCCAACAGAAGCACAAACAAACATACAAACAAAACACGAATCTAGAAGCTACTGAGTGTCAGCTCATCTAACTCCCCAAACAAGAGACTACTGAATCATTAATTGTTGTAAGTTCAACAAGGATGTCCCAGAGGGAGATCCTGT
>JACXGI010001154.1:91678-102013 GCA_016801175.1 Esox masquinongy
GGGGTGGCGTGGAGGGTGGGGTTTGGGGCGGGGGGGGTGGGGGGGTGGCGTGGCGTGGCGGGGTCAGTGACACTGCGAGACACAACGATGGGATTGTGACACCACAGCAGCCGAGAGGGGCGGCCGGGGCCCCAGCCGACGGCGGAAACAGAACTACGATGGAGGAACAGTGTGTACAGTCAGCAGGTTTTGACCACACGCCCTTACTTGAGGCGAGCCTCCAGGTGAGAAGCCTTGATTGGAGACAGGAGAGGTTGGAGACTGATTGGCCGAAGACCCAGCCCTACTGCGGTACTGCTGGGAGAAAGAGCCCTAATACAGGATCAAATTTCAGTTAGACTCGCTGGCCGGCTTCTGAGAAGAAGTTCTAGGTGTGTCTCAACCTGGCTATGAGAAGACACTCAGGGGATGAGGCCCCGTCTCTCGGCAGTCATCTTCGCTAATGATTCTCTTGATTAGTTGGCTGGTACAATCATTGTTTTAGTGATCATAACACGTATGTTATGTAATGGTTCGTTCCTGCTTTAGGGTGTGTACTGTGCAAATATCTGACTAACTGGCCAGCCATTTGGGGTCATTCTTTAGCAAGATAACCAGGTTAATGGAGTTTACAGTATTAGCTCTCCGCTTGACACCAGTTGAAGACAAAAGTACTGAAATCCACTTCCCTAGGATCCAGCACATCGCCAATACAATGATCCAATTCCTTGTTCACCCAGTAGAAGGTGAGTTTACACACGTTCACCCAATGGGAGAAGACAAATAATTTCAGTACTGACCTTGTTCAATCATATTTGCTGTTCCCACAGTTCACTGCCCAAGGTGTTACTGTACATAATAGTATGGGTAATAATAACAATACACTGTAAAGTAAATAAAGATGATATGCTGTAGCAGACGCCTCTACTTAAAGTAAAAGTAGATAAAGTAAAAGCAGAAGGTTCGGTGATAAGGTCTGAAACACAAGTTAAGAAAATAAATAAAACAGCTTATCATGATTGAAAGCTGCACTCTGTGGGTTGTTACACAAGTCTCGTTTGCATTCCTTCAATAATTTACGTTAAAACTGCACAGCAATGACGATCTCCAGCTTGCAATCTGACCATCTGAAAATCAGCCACCAAGAAAATAATGGGGTTTTGGGATATAGGCCGAAAATAAAGTCTGAGGTCAATATAAGCTTAACAGATGGTGTATGTGTTGTTCAATGGGATAAATATGACCTTTGTTAATTATAATGCCTTCATCACGCAATGTAGTCCACCAAAAAGGTTGCTAGATCCTTAGCTTGGCTCCAGGCTTTAACCATTTTTAAATAACTATTAATCAGTGATTGAAAAAACCTAAACCTAAATTCCTTCATGTATTGGAAAATTGCCTTTCTGTTTATTTTAATTTCAAATTCTCAAAGTATATATTTTTTCTGTGAAATTGGTTACCTTTATCAATGAATGTGGTTGGAATTTTCTTCAAATATCCATGTGTCCAAATAACAATAAATAAAAAAGATAACTGTCCAGAGGGAGTACTTACTTTTTAACTTGTCACAAAGAATCTTAAAAATATTTACTAGATATTGTTGTCACTTGAGAGATAGTAAAACTGTACCGTAACACAATAACCCTAAGCACACAGTAAATCCCACAAATAAATGGTAAATTATCCACAAAAATCAATTTTACAATGGCAATCTCAGCCTGTGGATTTTGAAAAATTCTGCAGGAATGGTTTGCATTGCTCCCAGTGTGTCCTATTTTAGAATTGTATCTGTTTAACCTTTATTTAAAAAAATACTTATTCTCCCAAGATAAATAAAAGCTATTAACAACAGGGTGCCCAAATAAAATTAATAGAAACTGTCAGTCAGCCACAATGACGGTTATTACATGATTACAAGCTTTTACAAATTCCTCCCGCGATATCACAGGCACATAAGTTCAGAGGGTCTTTGATTCCTTGTTGATTGGTACGTGAAAGAAAAAGAAGAATGTGAATGTAGCCTTGGCTTCAATGACTTTCACTGGGCAATTTACATTTACTGAAGCAATTTACTTCAGTTTGCGTTTACATATTAAAAAGCTAGATAGAACAATAAAGCTACATTACCAAATTGATTAATTATTTGTGAGTCAGTGCTGTAAAGAAAACAATGCAAATAATAAACATAATACACATATCAAGCATTAGTTCCCGAAAGGAAACAGAGGGGGTGGCTGTAGACTTAATTTAATTTTCTCCCTTGGGCTCTTTTCATCATGGATTTAAAACCCCTCAATCTTTCTCCTGCATGTCATTCCAACAAGCACTTATGTTGCCCTTAAATCTAGTTTCCAAAGATTCATAATTTCGTGGCAAAAAACGAATAAACACAACAACCAACACAACCTGCTTTAGGGAGTACACTAGCCAGTCCTGAGATCAAACCAAAAAAGATAGTCAAACAGCAATCCCAGTTAAAATGGTGTGCCATCATGGAGGAACACTCTAGCTTTGGTTCGAGCCGTGACTTTTCTTAAGGACACACTTGCGTAGGATAAGGACTCAGAGACGCTGGCTTACCGAGTTCATGTCCATGGAGTTCTGTGTCTGGCCGGCGGAGGTGTTCAGAGAGGAGGGGAGCTGGACCAGCCTGTTCAATCCCGGAGTGTTCTGCTGCTGAGAGGAGGGCTGGCTGAAGAACGCGTACTGGGCCAAGTGTTGCTCCAGTGTCATGGCGTCTATGGTCTCAGCCTGGGACGGACAGACACACACGCGCGTGTTTAAAAACGCAAACTCCCGAATGCAATGCTTCACTGGATTCACTGCACATTTTCATTCACTGGTTCAGTGGCCTGGCACGCGCTCTCGTCCACGGCAACTTAATTTCACTTTACTTAAAAAAAGAAAAAAAAGAAACTG
The DNA here is from genome assembly GCA_016801175.1 of Esox masquinongy. Lineage (NCBI taxonomy): Eukaryota > Metazoa > Chordata > Actinopteri > Esociformes > Esocidae > Esox > Esox masquinongy. The sequence goes on from JACXGI010001154.1 coordinate 94,577, forward strand.
TAAATACACCAGAAAAGTAATTTTTTTGGGGGGGAGGGCAATGGGCGTTCCATGAGAGCAGAGTACGGTACGTGCTACCTGGGCGAGGGTGAGGGGTGGCGACAGGGTAGGGGAGAGCTGTACGGACGGACGGGAGTCCTGGTTCACCATGTTGTCCTGCAGGCTTGGCTGGGAAGGGGTCTGGCCTGCCGGGACAAAAGACATCGTCTTAAGAAAGAAAAAAAAAAAACAGCACCATCTCGTGGAAAGCTACGGCCATGGCACCACAGGTCGACAGAGCAGGTTCGGTTTCTTAGCCCCCCAACCCACTTCAGGCGCCAACGGGGCCGTGAAAAAGTAAAAGGTCACCTTGGCTGGTGGAGCTGAAGCCGTGTGAGCCGCTGCCGGCCAGGTTTCCCGTGCTATTGGAGGCGCTGAGGGTGGAGTCTTCCGGGTCCAGAGGGGTGGGCAGGGGTGGGGGAAACTGGATGTTGGTCAGATCGGGCAGCGAGCCACCGCCTGTGTTTTGGGCCGATGGCATCAGTGACGAGTTCAACTCCTGATCCGGAGATGGGAATATGCTTTGAACACACAAACAGATGATCATTATCCCAACTAAGTACACAGAAAGCAGAGCTGCTGTGGATGTAAAGCAATGTAGAAGTTAGAATTACCCATTTAATTCACTGTTGGCCAGTTTAGCGGACACAGATCAAGCCTACTCCTGGACAAAAAAGAAATTTGGCTCAATGGAAAATCTCTACTGAGCTGGATTTTTTTTATTCTAGGACTAGGCCTTATCTGTGTCCGCAAAGCCGGCCCTCTGGGTTTTCTCTGGAGTTGTAGTGGAAGTTGAGCATAACAGCAAATGCTTCCCAGATACACAGTTCTCGCCATGGTTTCTCTTTAACACAAGCCAATGAGAATGGCCGATTGTTCCCATTGGAAATAAGCTCAGTACTAAGATTTCTGCTGAAACCACTGCACGGGATCCTGTTAGCAATTTGGAAATAACACCAATGGAAGCAGACAACCAGGGCGTGGAGTCTTCTCAACACTTCTCAGAGATCTCAAAGTATGTCAGTAATGTCCCACAACAACCGATGAGTTGGAAAACTGATCACTAAGCCGCCATAGATCTGTCATAATTAGCCATTCTCTAAGCTATACTGAAGTCATGATGGTTAGATGTAACAATCTGTGGAACTCTTTGAATTACTCACTTGATTCCTGGGACTTTTGACCTGGACGTAACATTCTGGAGGAAAAATAAATACATTAAGTTAGAATACAGGGCAGTATTACAATGCAGGCAAGATACAGCTCTGGAAAAAATTAAGAGACCACTGCACCTTTTTCTTTGCTTTCCAAAAAAGTTGAAAAGCAATGTTTTGAGTGAGGAACAAAAGCATTTATTTTGCAGTGGTCTCTTAATTTTAACCCTTCCGCTCCTCACTCAAAACCTTCCTTTTCAACTTTTTTGGAAAGGAAAGAAAAAGGTGCAGTGGTCTCTTAATTTTTTCCGGAGCTATATATCAACAGATCAGATGGCACCTTTTTGACATCCCAGTTCTGTTTTTGCTCATCTTTGTCCATATCTGATTCCGTGTCTTCTGGTCCAGGTACATGAAGCAAAAGCACTGGAGAGCATGAGAAAATAAAGAAGAGCTTCATCAAATTAAAAAACAAAACCAAAGATATATTAAGTACATCATGAATGCACTAACTATAAATCCCTCTGGATAAGAATGTCTGCTAAATAAATAAAATGTAAAAGAATACTGATTATTGAAACACTATGTTACATAGACATATAACAATTCAAGAAATAGTAAAAATCTAATGATTATTCAAAGGAAGTTCTCAATGGATCCACTTTAGACAGCCATTAGTATAATGGCACTTTGGGGCACACTCCGATATTCCTATTAGACCCATGAGAAATGTGTAGAGCCTTCGAAGACCAGGTCGGAAACCTTTCATCATGTAGACCACACAGTATTCAATAGTATAATAAAGAGTAGCCAGCAAAGCCCTTACTAAATATTTAATCATCAATACATCACAACACTACCCTAATAAAACACTACAAAAGCTACCAACTGGGAACAGCACCGTACAGCGAGAATGGCTATTCATTTCTCTCACTGGGTAAATGTAGAGCCATGATTTTGTTGTCCAAGGGAGCTAAAAATGAATACCGTAGGTCTGTAATGACGGCCCAACACACCTCGTTTAGGCTGTAGCTCCTGGGAGCCGCTGGCGAAAATGTCCTGCGGGTTTAATGTGCTCTGATGCAACGCGGAGTCTGAGTTAGTCCTGTGGCACAGGGGGAGTAGACGGAAGAGCCATGAAACAAAGCAACAACTTTAGCACCAATCACAGTAAACACACATTGTCCACGTCGGCAGAGTCTCAGACATTGCTTTTCATCCATTCCTCCATTCTCCACTTGTGTCCGGAGACATGTCTGTGAGCCTGTGCACCTGAGGGGACTTGTGATAAAACCACAACAGTATCACGTGTCAGCATTGTTGGATCATCTCACCTCCTCCAGCTGGTATCAGGCGGTGGAGACAGATACACCGAGCCATACGGACAGCTATCAATGTGCGCCGCCTGGTTAAGGGCAATGAAAGCTTTTACGACTGATCGATGCTGTCACGTAGTGGAGCGTCCGGTGCCAATTCATCAGAGGCAAATGAGAGTGTAACTTGGCACAAAAACCCCCAACTTCTCTGCTTGAAAACGGCATCATCACGAGTCAGAAATATGTATTGAAGCTAGCTACCATACGATAGTGTGCCTAGCCGCTAAACAGAGCATAGAACTGGTTTCGCTGTTCTTGGTAGAGAGTCAGGCAGATTAGCATAGCTAGCTTGGAAACCTGACTGTCGCTCCAACCATGCTCGTTGTTACTGCATGGCAAAGACGAGGCTAAAGAACACTCACATTAAAGCACAACCCAAAACCATGGCCAGTGCATTTCTTAATAAGTGAGAAAAATAAGTCAGATCAGTGAACCCTTTCATTACTGATACAGTATAACTACAGTATTATTAATAGAGTATGTTATTACAATTATGAATTTATTGATTGACTGATAAAGTGTAATCCACAGTAGAGTTGCATAAATCGTAAGCAAAGGATATCTGGCGTCCATGTTTGTCGAGAGACCTTCCGTGTGGGGATGTAATGCGGTTCCTGTCCCGGTAAACTCTATCCACCAGTCCATGATGCCGTGTTGTCCTGCTAGTGTCTCCTGAACCCTGAAACGGAGTCTGTACGCGACAAACAACGCAAGCTAGTAAGTTTGTCAACAAAGAGCAAACATGTCAAATTTGGGGTATGACCACACGTAATGTACATAATATCCTAAAAAACACACATACCTGAAAAGGCATGTCAACAGTGCCATTTCCAATCTGATTCACATTTGGCAATGACCCGCCATAGTACTGACCGCGGTTTTGTCCTAGTTGTAAATACTGGGTCTTCTGTAACTGAAGCTGTGTATGACAAACAATTACAACATGTTAGATAGCAGACACTTTAAAGTGAGGAAACACGAAATCAGGGAATTTTAAGTGGCAAACATTCAAACGGCCACAAAGAATGAAAAATAAATAAACAAGCCAAATAATTCAGATTTACACGCCTTTAAACCCAGGTAACCAGATAAGTTACACAGACATAATATTTTTACAATAAAAATACAGGTCATCTGTGACTAAATTATGTTGCTACTATGAACAATATTGCTACACAAGCTCATGACACCGAATCGAGCTGGGATAATAATCACTGTTCATGAAGGCCCTTCTGTCCCTTTTTTTTGCAAAATAAATATTATAATAAATAGTAATACATTTTACTCCAAATAGAAATTGTTGCAACTGTATTCTTTTGGGCAAATGTAGGTGGGTCCCCCTTGACTTATTCAGATGACACTGTTTGCTTTTGTTTGGTTCTTCAACTGTACAGTTGCAAGATATACTAAACACACTCCAGTTCAGCTTTGAGACGGCAAAACAGTTTATCTAAACTGGCTGGGATTTCAAGTGGCGGAAGCCGACCACATACATTTCAGAGGTTTCTACTGTGTACTGCTGAAATGGATGAGATCACGGGAGAGACAATTATTTCATGGGCAGTTTGGGAAAGCTGCTGCTCACTTTAAAACAAATCAAAGTTGTTTATCTTATATCCTATACAGCCAGTACCTAAACTGTTCTTTTCTGACAGGCACACCCACCCATTCAGAGAAGGGAATTCATTTTTAAAAATAAAAATTATTTAATCTTTAAATCTATCTCACCAGAGTATTTGGGCAATACTGTAATCGTGAGTAAATTTCAAATGCATGTTGTTACTTTGTCAGCATGAGATTACATGCATTTTGGGATCAGTGTTTCACAAATCCACTGGAATTTTGACCAGGGGGTGAATGTGAAAGTACAGGCCTCCTACATTGACCAAAGTTGTGATGAAAAACTGTTTTTTTGGCAGGTCTACGCAATGATTTTTGTATGTTTAAAATGTATCATGTTTTTAACTTATTAATAGTTCATGGCAGGTAGTATTTAGTTTTTTCCTGTCTGACACAGATGTACTAAAGAAGGTGGTATAACAGTTTTTAACTGCATATTTGATTTGATAATTGTTCATCACTGTTAAATCAAACCCTACTCAGAGGAACAACACTAAAACTGCCAAGGTGAAACTCCTCCAGCTATATTTCAGCAATTTTCAGCCAATCACCAACCTTTCCCTTTTAAACAAAAAAACCCAAGAAATTATGCAAACGTTATATTAATTTTCTTAATGTAATTTTTTTTTTCCCCAAGCACAAGTGGCAAATGATCATACAGTAGAGCCAACACACGGGACAAAAAGTCACCCCTTGCAGCCCATGAGAGAGCTGATCATGAAGTCATTCTTCACAGACTTGAGGAATAGATTGGCTTCTACAGTTCCTTCAACTTCTTCATGTTCCGGCTTGGAACCTTTTCAACCGGCCAAGAGTTGGAGGTATCACATGTAGGTTCCAAACTGGGTCCGGCCAATACACAACTATGCCACCAGAAGTGTTCTGCCCAACTGACAATGTATTCAACTGTGTTACGGATCTTATACTAAAGTACTTATTTCTGGAGGCAAACCATAGAGAGAGAATCTGGCAGCACATGTTACTGCAAGGGCACTCAAGCACTAGGTAAAAATAAATAAATAAATAAATAAAAATAATCTAGGCGTCCTTTTAGATTCAGCGCTACATTTTAGGCAGATTTTATGAATAGGACCAAAAAAGCTTACTACCACCTGAGGAACACGGCCAAGGTACAAGATTAATTTATGCTTTTATTACTAGCGGACAAGATTACTGTAATGCTCTCCTGTCTGATCTACCTAAAAAAGCCATCGGTCATCTGGTCAACATACAGAAAGCAGCAACATGGGTTGTGACCAAGATCAGACAGAGGGCACAAATTAGACTGGTTTAAAAGTCTTTGCATTGGCTTCCTGGGATTAAATATCCCAAAGCCTAGACATGGAGAGGCAGACTTGAGTGGTTATGTCCCCTGCCTCTGGAATGGCCTCCCAGAGCCTACTATGGGGCCAAAAGCAATATGTTAAACTTGAATATATGAAACCTAAACATTTCCCGAATGTGTTCAGTTGTGAATACCATATTGTTACTGTCCTTCACATGCCTTCCCAGGTCTGCTAAAACACAATGACCATAACTGAATCAAAAGAAGTAAAGAAAATGAATGAAAGACAAAATCTACAGCGCCATTAGCAACTGTCCAATTTTGTCAATGGATGGAACCTTACAAAAAGGGTGCTTTCAATTGTGTAGCAAATTCACATCCGAAACCATGGATATTTATACCACGCCTTCAGAGGATATTCAAACCCCTTCACATGTGATTGTGTTATAGACTTGTTAAAAAAAATAAAATAAACATTTTTGCCATCAATCCACATACAATGCCCCATAATGACAGAGTAAAAACACATTTTTAGAAATTTTTGCCAAATTATTAAAAACAAAAATGGAAAGCTGATGTACAAAAGTATTTAAACCCTTTATTAACTACTTTGTAGAAGCGCTTTTGGCAGCGATCACAGCTTTGAATCTTCTTGAGTTGTCCTCTACCAGCTGTGCATGCTTGGATTTGGGCAATTTCTCCCATTCTTCCTTGAAGATCCTTTAAAACTTAGTCAGATTGGATGGGGAGCATCCTTCATGTCTCTCCACAGAACTGCAATCTTCATGTCTACAGATATTTAATGGGGTTCAAGTCCAGGCTTTGGCTGGGCTACTCAAGAACATTCACAGTTCTGAATCCACTCCAGTGTGGTCTTGTCTGTGTGCTTCAGATTGTTGTTGTGCTGAAAGATGAATATTTGCCCCGGTCTAAGGTCCTGTGCGCTCTTGATCAGGTTTTTCTTCAAGGCCCTCTCTGTATTTTGCTTTGCTCATCCTGTCTTCAAACATACCAGTCTCCCAATTGGTGAGAAGCATCCCCATAGCATGATGCTCCCACCATCATGCTCCACTGTATGGATGGTATTAGCCTGGTGAGGAGTGGTACATTGTTTTTACCATATGTAGCGACTGGCATACAGGCTTAATAGTTTGATTTTAGTTTCATCAGACCAGAGAATTATTTTTCTCCTGTTCTCCTTTAAGTGCCTGTCAGAGTCCTTTAAGTGCTGTTTGGCAAACTCCAGGCAGAATGTCATGTCTAGCCACCCTACTATAAAGGCCTGATTGATTTAGTGCGGCAGAGATGGTTGTCATTCTGTTATTGACAAAAAAGTTCTGTTAGAGTGGCCATTGGGCCCTTTTTCCCTGGTTACCTAGGAAGAGTGTTGGTTGTTCCAAAATTCTTCCATTTTACAATGAAGAAGTGCACTGAGCTCCTTGGGTACATTTAATGCTTTATCATTTTTTATAACATTCCCCAGATCTACACAATTCTATATCGCTAAGATCTACAGAGAGTGCCTAGGACATCATGGCTTGGTTTTTACTCTGACATGCATTGTGAAGTGTCTGACCTTATTTAGACAGGTGTGTGCCTTTCTAAATCATGTCCAATCAATTGAATTTGCCACAGGTGACTCTAATCAAGTTCTAGAGACATCTCAGGGATGGTCAAATGGCACAGGATGCATCTAAGCTCAATTTGGTGTCTGCAAAGGGGCTGAATACTTATGTACAGTGGATATAAAAAGTCTACACACCTCTGTGAAAATGCCAGGTTTTTGTGATGTAAAAGAATGAGACAAAGATAAATCATGTCAGAACTTTTTCCACTTTTAATGTGACCTATAATGTGAACAATTCAATTGAAAAACAAACTGAAATCTTTGAGGGGGAAAAATGAAAAATAAAAACCTTACAATAACCTGGTTGCATAAGTGTGCACACCCTCTTATAACTGG
>JACXGI010001155.1:15596-36719 GCA_016801175.1 Esox masquinongy
GGCTGGTTTGGTTAGAGGAGTCTTGAGCCTAATTGGGAGAATCCTCTGTATTGGTCTTTTGTTCTGATCTGTGACTACCGTTGCTAGGTTACTAGTGTCACTCACCCACTGTTGTATAATGGTCTGTCATTAAACCCTATTCCAGCAATATCTGGGTACATTTGACCACCGTACTTTTCCAAAAAGACAAAGGAATTGACATCTAAAGTAAAAATTTCTGGAAATATTAAATTACTTAAAGCAATAGTAAGAACAAGTGCATGTTGAACAAGTGAGTATGTATGTGTTTGTGTGGGAACTCATGAGCCTCACTCCTGAAATATGCCGCATGGACTTTTAGAAAGTTCCCAACACGCAAGGATTACCCTTCAGAGGTGACGGTGACCTCACTGACCAACTGGATGGAATCCCAGCGGTGCTTGGGTAAACCATTGCTCTGTAGCAGCCAGCCTCAATGCCAAAGAGGACAGGAAAAGTTATGCAGGGGAAATGTGCTTAGCTATGGTGACATTGCAAAACTTAAGACCTTTACATGATTCTCAACAATCCTGCGTACCCCTGCCCTACGCTCGGAATGTATATTCATGTGAAAAGTATGTACACCCCCTAGAAAGTTCCCTTTTTTGTATGTTTTTGGACATTTATTGATGTCCAAAAACAAGGTAATCCAGTTTAAAAAATCACACACAATTTTTTTTTTACTTTGATACCATTTATGGTTTTATCAATAAAAAAAATACAGAAATGCAATTTCCTTATGTGGAAAAATGTAGTACAACTCTATCCTTTACCATTCGCAGGCATTTTACACTTATATTTATAATATTCAATATGTCTACCCTTATTGTTCATATTCCCCATTCTGCACTCTTTAAAATTGCTGCTACTTTATATTGTTATGTATATTTTACTTTATTTTTGGTTTATATATTTCTTAATTCTTACTGTATAGATGTCGTGTGCCATGTCACAAGAATTTCATTGTTCAGAATGACACTGTGTTATTCGGTGCATTTGATAAATAAAAAGACTTTGACAAAAAAAGGCTAAAATTAGAATCAGGTGCACCAAAACAGGTTCAAATGATTAGAAGGTTTGGTGTTAACCATATGGATGTGTGGTTACACATCATGTCAAAATCAGTAGACTTATCCGAAGCCCTCAGATCAAAGATTATTCAGTCTGCCACATTTGGCAAAAAAAACAGCCTTTGATCAGAAGAACCTCATACTAACTGTAAAGCATGGAGGTGGTGGCATTATGGTTTGGGGCTGCTTTGCTGCCTCAGGACGTGGCCAACTTGCCATCATTGAGACTACCATGAATTTCATATTGTAACACAGAGAATTAATGATTAGAATGTGAGGCCATCTGGTAAAAAGCTGAAACATGAATCGAATGCAGGTCTTGCAACAGGACAATGATCCAAAACACACAAGCAATGCTACAATAGAATGGCTCAACAGAATACCTTTACTTGTCAATAGTATTAGTGAAGATTACATGTCCATGTGTCCAAATATGTTCCTGGGGGTGTTTTTACTTTTTCAAATGAGTGTACAAGACTAGACCTCTGACCATTTTCTAAAACGTTAGAATTGGCTCAGAAATGTCCACAAAATTAAGAGCTTAAATACGAGTATTCAAACCGTCTTGTTCTGATCTGCTCTACCTGTAATCATGACGCTGCAGGCTGTGTGAGAGCTTGCCCTGGCAACGACTCAACATCTGTCCCAGAAATAGTAATGAGGTATATTAATGGCAGCGGGGAAGTCTCTATACTTAAACACACCACACTTGACCTTATTTTCCTCCTTTGGGTGTCCTGAATGTTGGGTAAATTTACAACAACAAAAAATATCACATTTAGGACCTGTACATAGCTTGACATGACTGATGTGTAGATCTGTTAGCTAAAACTTACATACAACACTGATCCATAAACGTTCTTGTACAAGAGGAAGTTGGTTTGATGGTGATCTCTGATTTATTAAATATGCTCGTTATGGTTGTTGTGGAGGAGGCGGCATTCCATTAATTCAGGAAGTGGGCTTCTAATTTGACAGCTAAATGGAGCAGACCTATATGTCTACAAACAGCTTTACTGTCACCCTGTTATGATCCACTTCAGCTACATCGGTTATCAGTGCAAACACATATTCGGGTGTCTTGGTCATGTGGTCAGATTGCTGGCCTGTATAAACATAAGACACCTGGCAAGGTTGGCTGTCACCAGCCACATTGATGTGTGAAGAAAGATGTGCTATCTTTCCACATTTGTGTACTGGCATGCAGAAACCTCCTTAATGTTTTAGTCAATCTTGAAATGTTCATTTTGTGTGTGTGTGTGTGTCTGTGTGTGTGAGTGAGTCATAAAATCTTTACACATTTTAACACCTTTGCTCTCTCACCTTCACCCTGAAACCAAAAACCATACTACTATTTCTAGTTGAAAGACACAATCTGTCACTTTCAGCCTCTGAAATTGTGTGAACTTTAATGTTGGTCTAAACTATGCAATAAAATGTAGTTGTTAAACATAAATGTTACTGAGAGTTCTCAACCCAACACCCACAGATGGACAGCTTGTTGTGTGGTTAAGGGGTTTGCTCGCAGGGGCTCTTGTAGGGTTACGTGTTGTGAATGTGAACCCTCCAGTTGCCAGATCAAATCTGCCCTTTTTCATGAAATGGAACCAGAGAGCTTTCAGCTACTGCAGGTCCAGCAGGCTGTGCTCCCTGCGATGCCTTCTATCCTTGCACATCTCCCATTCTCTTTGAATGGAACCAGAGAGCTTTCAGCTACTGCAGGTCCAGCAGGCTGTGCTCCCTGCGATGCCTTCTATCCTTGCACATCTCCCATTCTCTTTGAATGGAACCAGAGAGGAGAGAAACAGTCAGACAAAAAGGGGGAAAGTGTTAGGGCAAAGAGAAGAGGGAGGGAGAGGCTACTGAAAGAGAGAAGAGATTGATGTTAGTCTTTTTCATGCCTTTCAGTCACTGTTATGCTGGACTTTTTGGCTGTGAAATTCAATCATGTTATCCAGGTTTTACTCATCGCGCCCATCTCCTGGTCATTCCCCCTGCTCGCCTGCCAGACAGTTATTCCAGGGAAGACATCCAGACGTATCTCCCCAGCTGGAGAAAACACAAGCACGCAGGCACATGCACGCACACACGCGCGCACACACACTTGCACGTGTGTGCATGTTGGCAGGCATACACAAATGCGGCGAGACACAAAAAACCTAAGACGGATATGGGAGAAGTGCATTGAATAATGGGAGGGTCAGGGTTGGAATGACACAATCAAACACACATTCTTACAAAGATACATACATTCATACATGCATGCATATATACATACATACTATACATACAGTATATATGAACACACAGTTAAGTTTATGGGATGGCTCTTAGAATGGTTTGTGATATTTGCTGGCCCAATTATTCGCATACTAAGATATGCACCATTATAATATTAAATTAATTTCAACCTTGGGCCTTGTTCACTTCTGATCAAAATGTCAAATAAATTACTGAAACCCTTAACTAGTTTCTCTAATCAGATTGGGTAACTAGCATTATGGGGCTCTAAATAATCACAAAAAATGTGTAGTTGTTAGGTTTGAACAATTACAAAATGTAGTTGTTCAAACCAAAACAGGAATAATGATGAAATTGATTGCATGTTGACCTTATCAAAGAAAAAATAAACAAAGGCTTGCCCAGAACAGAGCTTGATGTTAAGTCATTTTGGTATCATGTATTTTAATAGACGAATGTTGATCTTAAAAACATACGAAACACAAAATATTAATAATGTACTCATGCTGGTTCACCTTTTGAAAATAAAACAGATATCTTTTTTTGATTTAAAGGGGCACCGTGTATAATCCTGCCTCTAACAATTACAAGACTGAATTTTAAACAACGAGAGACCTTTTTCCTCCTCGCTGTCCCTTACTGATCGAGACTGGAATAGTATAAGATAGTTCAGGGTGTTTTAGGGTGGGGGGATAGTACTGACAGTGTCTAAAGTGAGTATAAAAAGACTACATGTCAATAAAGACTTATAGAAGGACAGGCGAGAAAGTTTGAATGGGAAATATTGCAGGTACTTGGAACAATTTTGTAGATTTAAAAAAAAACATTTCTGGTCATTTATGCTTGAATTTCTGATGGTAGTACAGTAAAAATCTTACATATGCTACTGTCTTTATTAGGGCTGTAGGGTACTGCAGAAAGAGAGAGAGAGATAAAGCGTGAGTCAGAACAGAGAGGAAACAGAAAGATAAGGAGAGAGCTAGAGAGAGAGATGGGCAAAAGAGAGAGAGAGAATCTTTGTTCCAAGGTGACATTGCAGTCAGATTCCAGAACATAGCATCAAGTCATTCTCAGTGGCTGGGGGTGCTTAGAGCAAGCCTCTTAGGAAATCCACTGAGCCCTGCAGCAGCACTCACACAGCGCACTCTTACTGTAAACAGGCACACACACACGAAGAAAAAAAGCTTGTAAGTTGGTGAATTGAAAAGTGTCTTATTTCATTCCGCTCACTCTTAGCACCTAGGGGCAAACACTGCCTAGTCTAATTATTAGAGTCTACACTTGGAATGTAGGACTCAAAATAATATTCTCCACTTGAAAGGCATGTTTTTAATTTGCACAAATGTAAAACTTCAAATGTAGCCGGTGAGTAGTGGAAGAAAGTGGGTGGCCTGTGGCAAAGTACAGGTGGTGTGTGTATCTCCACTCACTTTTATTCTTACAGTAGACAGTTCACACAAAGGCAAAGTCTAATTCAGACGTTTATCCAGGTGGAGAAAACTGGCCACTAGGGGCAACTCTGAGCACTATTACATTTAAATACTGGCAGTTTAGCTGACAACTTTGACACTAAAGGTTGTGAATTAGAATTCATGAATAGTCAAATGTTATTTTTACTATAGGCACTGCAACATTAAAGTTAAGTATAAAGTATTTCCATATGGTACTTTTTTGGTCCCGCTATAAATGTTGAGAAACTAATAAGGGCTTTATAAAACTTTTACAATGCCATCATGAACATTACATGCATGTGTTACAAAGCATCTATAACCGTGTTCCATGCTTCATAAATACATAGATGTGTCATTACTGCATGACATAATCCCCAAATATGGAATATAACATCATTTCTTTATAAAGGGTAACATGTTGGGCTGTACGAAAACACCGTACGCTCATGTTAGAAAATTGCTTCACCTGCTTTGATAATAACCCTTAACGTAAGGAAAGATAAATGGTACACAAACTCACACAGAACCTTATAACAGCACTTACCTCAGGGTACTGGACTCAGTCAGGTCTTTCAAACACTCACCCATACCCCCGATAAAATGTTTAGCCACAAAATCGTGCAACCTTTGTAACAGGTTGTGTTTAAGCCATGGTCTTTAGCATGGTAACACAAGAGAATACCTGGCTGTTGGGTAGGTAGTCTCAGGTAGGACTAGCCTAAATCAGCTTGGCTCTAACACACACACACACACACACACACACACTCATGCTTTGCAGGTCCCCCACTCCCTCCACCTAGCCTTTTTCCGCTCAGCAATAACCTGTAAAAGACCATAAATTAGCGGAACAGTGGTAACCTTTTTATTAACACTTTCAGTGAGACACCTCCTTGTAACACATCCATAAAGACTCTATATCACATGACTTTCTACTTAATCTGAAGTGTGACCCCTTTGGTCATTCCTAATAAAAGTCTTATATCAAGTGACACTGTACTTTGAAGTGCTACCCCTTTGGTCATTCATAACACATACACAAATACCATACTTCATTAAAAGTGATACTCATTCAAAACGTATACCAAGCTTAATTATCACCAAAAGCTAGAGCAAATAAATAGGTTCCAACCATAAATTTCCTTTTTTAATACATATTAAAACACTCTAAATACATTACGTTTCAGAAAGTACAGCAATGCGATTACATTGAACATTAGACTGTGCTTTGTTTAGTGTACGCTAGGTTGTCCCTAATCTCATGCACAAATTATTGTTGCCCATACTGCATGTTGGTTCCAACCTCAAATGTAATAACAACAATAAAAAAGTTAGCAGGTCTGTTAGGAAACACCTAAGCTTTGCCGCATAATAACATATATTTTAGCTCAAATCTCATCCCACCATAATGTGGACAAGGGGGTATTTCGGTGCTGCACCAAATACACATGGGAGATGTGAAACCCTTATGATTTGTTTTATTACACAGTATTCCATTTACTGTACAAACCTCATACATTCACTATAAAACATTTTGAAAATGAACATAAGGTACCGTGTTTGCTTGCTAGCTATCTTATGCTAGCTAACATCTAACATCAGCTAGTTAGCAATTGCAGTAAATGTAGAAAAATCACTGAATTTCAACAATGTTTGCCATGCATTACTGCACTCTATAGCACGTCATCTTGCAACTCAGCATTTTGTGGAAAGTTAAGACCAAGCCCAACATTGGCTATGGACCCAAAAGGGAAGGGTTGGGGTATACCATTTCTTTGGTAATATATTTTAATCCATATACTGGTTTGTTAGAGCTCTAAATGCTGATTGGTTGAAAGCCATTAAAAATATAGCATATAGCAATTATCAGACACTTTCCTGAAGCGATTTTCTTGTGCATGTGCCCATAACAATGCACGGACCCAATAGTGATTGCATCTATCCACTACCATTTCAATTCTCTACAAATGCACAACAATGTTATGAATAAGTTTAATATGATTTATAAAACCTTTATAAAGCAGTGCTTAAACCAATCTTTATAAATCACAGGTGTATGTCAATTTTGAAATAATGTGTTACAGTTGACATAAGTGAGTGATTTAGGCCATATTTAAGAAAGCTATATAAAGCATGACATGGTTACCGATGCTTTATAACACATTCAAATAATGCTTATGCTGGCATTTTGAAGCATTTATAAGCTAAACATAATTTAAAGTGGGCCCTTTGGGTTTCAAGCATTTGTAATACATAACGGATAACATTTTTCAAGTAGTTTGTCCAACTCTGAATATTATGTCCTGCCACTTTCAATTGTTTCCTTTTAATCCTCTCCCAAACATGAAGAATTACTTTAACGGAATCAATACCTAAAAATAATCTAAACACCAAACCCTAACAATAAGCCAAGTATCAAACCCAATCTGTAACCTTTTGCGGTTTCACTTCACCTATATCCAAATATCATCCCAATCACAAAAAACACTCACTGAAGTCTGTGAAATCAGGTTCAAATTTTTGTTTGTGTGTATCAGTGTGCATGTGCGGATATCTATACAGGGTTGTGCATGTTCAGTGCTATCCATGTGTGTGTAGGTTCACAGTTGAAACAAGGCCGAAGCTTTTTGCCATGTTTAATTAAGACCTAGCAATTAGTGTTCTGTGGAGTTGAAAGAGAGGTCAGTTTTGCCTCTAGCGATGTACTACTCTTTCATTTACTAATCTCATTAATCTGGGCCTATGAGAGTGGCGGCGGATGTTGAAGTCCCAAAAAGTCACTTAAACTGCCGTTGCTCATAAAACCTGCTTTTATGGAGGCTCATGGTGGTCAAATGTCCTGTTATTTAGACACTGTGTTTGTGTTTTTATAATTTTGGCATTTCCTGTGGTTTCATTTGTAACTGCAAATTTAAGCATTAGTTATGATGCAAGGTCAATGGGAAAACGGTGTCTAAATGTGGAGTTTGATACACATTCTCTCACAACTAATGTTGTTCAGGAATCAAAAAAGATGCATGAGAGAATCATCTATTTAAGTTTTGTTTGTGCGTGTTTGTGTTTGGATGTGCATTTACATCAATAGGTGCATGCATGCTTGGTTACGCATATATGTCTGTGTGCAGTATGTGTGTGAGGAGTGGAACACAAATGTGCGTCCCTGTGCTAGGCCAACATCCATTGATCCGTCTGAGCTAGCTGAAAGGTGGCTGTGCAAATCCAAGAGAGAGACTGCATAAAAAGGCGTCTTTGTGGCCCATTCAAGCCAAGCCTCCATTGTATCCTTCTTTCAGTGGCCCTGTCAATGGGCCAGCCCATTTGGAAGACAACAGGAGATTAACTGCACAGGCAGTTTATTAGGTGCTGATGAAATGGCCCCAAAAGCCACCGATCAATGACATAAGTCTACAGTCTCCTCCTTCACATGTAACTCAGTCTTGGTTTATACCATTAATGAGAGGAACACCCACAACCCTCACCCCAATAATCTGAGGGCAAATGTTTCTTTTGACTAATTTCATTCAAGTCAGTTACACACAGAGCACACAGGACACACGACTGCAGTGATAAACTCTCAACTTGAAAGATTTATGATTCTACAAGCTTCTCATTCGCATCTTGTCCAGCTTTTGCCGTCCTTTCTGAATGAGACTTGTTTTGTGTGTTTGAAACAATATACATTTGTGACTGAGGCTTGTTAATGTGTGCTTTAAACAATATATATTGGTGACTGCTAGACAGAGGCTCTGTGTAAGTGCAGAAGCTTTGTGTAAGTGCAGAAGCTTTGTGTAAGTGCAGAGGCTTTGTGTAAGTGTTGGTTCTTTAAAGCTCTGTACATCATAACATTCAATAATGAATTAATTCATTATTGCCTCATGAATCCAATCATCATTCTTAACATTTTTTTTATTTTCTAGAGTGGCCTGCTGATTGATAATTCTTTTCCCTCTACGAATGTGAAACAAACACTTGTTGGTCAGAATACTATGGAAAATAGTGAATTTATATAACTTTATAATGTGTTTGTGTGTGATCCAAATTTAAATGTATGTGTGGGAGGAGTTACTTTTTTGTGGAGACATCTGGTCCCCAAAGGTACACATTAACTTTGATCACACAGAGACACATTATGAAGTTGAAAGAAATTCAATCTTTTGCTTCTGGGGGGAAAGACCCGCAGACGCTCTACCAAAACTGGCCCCACATAAATACAGTTTTCTTAAAGAAATTACTAAGCGCCTGATATGTTATGGGCATACATATCTACCTTTCGCTGGTTGGTCTGAAGACTTTTAAAGTATAAGACAACATGCATGTCACTCTTAGGTATGTTAAGTTTGTCTTGATAACTATACTTTAAGATAGTGGTCCACTCAGTTTTTCCATTGCAACCACCTAATCAGGGACTTCGCCTTCTTTTCTACCTCATCATTAACTGCATCCACCTGGTGTCCCAGGTCTAAATAAGTCCCTGATTAGGGGGTTGCAATGAAAATGTGAAGTCGAACAGGCTTCGAGGGCAAGATTCGAATGCATCTAGTTTAAGATAACTTTGAGTAGGTGGTAAGACACACAATGCTTGTTTATCAAGAAATGTAGAGACCTATTTGGAAATATTTAGAAATAGGATTTGCCATCAATAAATATTCCTAATTAGCCAATCCCTCTTAATTTCCTGATAAACATTCTAATGCGTCTCTCAAAAGTATTCACCCCACTTGGACTATTCTATGGTTTATTGTGTTACAGCATGGGGAGGCTGTGTGTTTAATCAGGGGTTTTTGACACCAATCAAAACAAAAAAAGGCCATGATGGCTTTTGTGAAGCAAAAGTATTCACCCCCTTTGCTATGACACTCCTGAATGAGCTGTGGTGCAATCAATTGTCTACTGAAGTCACGTAATTTGTTGAATGGCGTCCACCTGTGTGCAATTATGGTGTTTCCTATGATTTCTTGTTCTATGATTTTCAGGTCTCTGAGAGCTCTCACAGTTGTGTAGTACAAATCCAAAAAAAACTGCACCATGAACAGAAAGGAACAATCAAAGGAAATCCAGAATAAGGTTCTTCAAATGCACCCATCAGGGTTAGGATATAAGAACATTTCCAATGTACTGAACAACCCCTGGAGCACAGTAAAGTCCATTATTAAGAAATGGAGAAAATATGGCACAACTTTAAATCTGAATGAACAGCCCATGAATATACAGTCTAGAAGGGCACTAGATAGGGGGCCACTAAAGGAGTTACAGTTATCCACGGCTGAGCTGGGAGACACTGTGCATACTACAACAATAGGCTGGGTGCTTCACAAATGAGCACTTCATGGGAGTGCCGGAAAGAGAAAGCCATTGTTACTTATGCAGTCTTATGCAATTAGTACTTTTCTGTTTTGTATTTGTAATTCATTTAGAAGAATTTATACATTTTGTTTTCACTTTGACATTATGCACTTTTTTGTTGGTCAGTGGCAAAAGCTGGCTGATACCATACCTTACAGTGAAGGATAGTGGTTGAGACATCATGCTGTGGGGATACTTCTCAGGGACAGAGACTGGGAGACTGGTCAGGATTGAGAGAAGGGTGAACGAAGCAAAATGCAAAGAAGTCATTGACATTATGCACTTTTTTGTTGGTCAGTGGCAAAAGCTGGCTGATACCATACCTTACAGTGAAGGATAGTGGTTGAGACATCATGCTGTGGGGATACTTCTCAGGGACAGAGACTGGGAGACTGGTCAGGATTGAGAGAAGGGTGAACGAAGCAAAATACAGAGAAGTCATTGAAGAACATCTGATCCAAAGCGCACAGGACTTTAGATTAGGGCGAAGATTCATAATTAAATGTCTCTAGGGATAACCCACAGATGCTCCCCAACCATTAAGGCAAAGCTTAAGTGGATCTAGAAGGAAGAAATGTGAAAAACTGATCAAATCCAGGTGTGCAAAGCTGGTGGAGGCATACCCAAGAAAACTCAAAGCTGTGATTACACAAGGTACTGAATAATAGGTCTGAATACTTACGTGAGATATTTCAGTTTTTGGTTTTATTTTCAATAAAATGGCACAAATGTCCAATAACCTGTTTTAACTTTGTCATTATGGGGATAGTCTGTAGATTGATAGACATTTTTTAATTCAGTGATAGATTAATTGTATATCAAAACAAAATTTGGAGAAAGGGAAGGGGTCTCAGTACACTGTATGTAGCCATAGCATGTAGGGTTCTCGCACTGATGGTGGAAGCTAACGTTTAAGTGTATTTGATTAACATGTTAGCAATTATCCCCCGTCTCTTTCTGTCTCCTTTTCTGCTCCCTAATTCAACTCGTATAATCCTTTGCCTAGGTGTGGTTCAGCAACCGAAGGGCCAGGTGGCGTAAACAAGCAGGAGCCAATCAGCTGGCAGCGTTCAACCACCTGTTGCCAGGTGGGTTCCCAGGCAGTGGCATGCCTACGCTACCAACCTACCAGCTCCAAGATTCCGGCTACCCGACGACCACACTTTCACAAGGTATAGACATCTCTACCAACACCTGCAAACACATGGTCATGTACCGCTGAGGTCCAAGTGCCATTGGTTAGCCACAGAGTCCTTAGTGTGACATAATGCTAGTTCATTTTAACACGTCTACTTTTTGGACGTGTTAGAAAACACCGTAGTTGACATTACAATCCTACAATGATGCGTTTGATGTCATCCCTCCTGCTGGTGCCCCTTCTGTCCGAACCCCAGACGGCAGTGGCACGGTTCACCGCCCCCAGCCATTACCACCATCCACCATGCACCAGGGAGGGCTGTCGGGTGGGGACAGCGGCTCGGCCTATGGCCTGTCGTCCAACCGCCACAGCTTCCCCAGCTACTCAGATTCCTTCATGAGCCCGTCGACACCCAGCAACCACATGAACCCCGTCAGCAACGGCCTCTCCCCACAGGTAGGCGCCGGAGTCTTTGTTTCACTTTTGTTTCATTTTTGAAGGGAGTACTTCCACGCCCCTTTCAGTTATCATCTCAACGCTGTGTAGGAAAGCGTAGCTGTGTCCTTTTTACACCTGCTGCAAGAGTGTAGACTGATAGGCAGTTGACCTACTTCTCATCCCACTGTTTAATGTTTCGTGTTCGATCTCTCACACCTCTAGAACATGCTTTCTTGCAACTGGAACTGTTTTGTCTTATTTTGTTTAACTCAAATACCCTGTATCCGCTTGTTGAATAGCAAACAGTGGCTTGGTTCTGATTAAGTGGGTCTCCTGTGTCTTCGACTGTGTTTTACTAGAACAGAAGATGAGAATATCCTTGTGTTGCGGAGGGATTTTGAATGATAATATTTGACAATTAATTTCATCTTGCATCCCTGAGCCTCGAATAAAATGAGAAAGATTGTTCGACACATGGATTCTAAATGAATTACTGTTTAAATGAAAAACCAACAGGGCAAATCCTTTGCTCGACTCAGTCAGCACCACAGGAATACAATTAATAGGAACATATACTACAGAAGAAAAGACGTAATCACACGAAACAAATGAGTCCTTTCAGAGAGTTGTCGACTGCCACCATCATTTTCTCAATTAAGATTGTCCTAATGCATTGTAACTGATAAAACAATGCTTAGCAAAGTCTCTTTCATGGAAAATGATGTAGGAATACAATTTCTTTAAAATATTAACATATTTAAAAATATTATATACTTAATGTCAGAGTCTATGTAACAAGTTAATAGGTGCTGCGTCTTGAACACTTTATGAAGGTTAATACTTGAATCTTGGATTGGGTTTCTCTTCTTGGTCATCTCTTATAGAGGGATAGTGGACTCGTTTAGGGACTGTTAGACCGCTCTAATTAATTGGTGTCAAAGGCATATGTCCTTGTCTTTCCATTTTTTTGCAGTGCAATTGTTGTGTATATACGTGTGTATTCTTGCATGCTTGCATTTGTGATTTGAATACTGATGAGCAGGAAATGATACACAATTACTCACCAAAACTGGGCAGTCCAGCCCACCCGGAGCAACCAGATCTGACTAACAAGCATAAAATAAGATTGAAATTGTGAAAAGAGTTGAAAATTAAATTCAATGCTGCATTTGTTTGCAATTACCTCTGTGTTCACACATTTTATTCCCCCCCCCAAAAAAAAATATTTCTCAAAGCAGATTTTGAAAACTGGTATTACTTCCACTCTCTTTTTCCGGTGGAGAAGAGAAGAATTAAGGATTTTGGTGACAAAAAAGAGATTTTCTCTTGTACTGGAGAGTTGGGGGATAAGAGGAGCGTTCCTCAGCATTTTCTGATTGTTAATCGTAGTGGTAGGGCTTTGGGAGGCTCATGCTTAGCGCTGCAAACCTGCATAAATATCAGGGACATGGGACAGCTTTTTCTTCTTCTTATCAACATGACTCCTGCTCTCCCTGGCTTGTTCGTCAGAAGAACAGATAAAATAACAAGACTTTCCTGTTTTACATTAGGGATTACGACGCCATAGCTCTCAAGCCTACTGTATGGGAAAGAAGATATTTTTCTATTAAGAGGGGCCTTCACTTTGATTTTGCATATACGCATGTGATTATGTATTAACAATGGAATTGAAAATGTATTTATTTTTCTAATTGGAAATAAAAAAATTAAGAATATTACAAGTTCTCATTACCATACACAATGTCAGCGTGCTGCATTTGTATTTGAAGTGACAGAAAATATAGAAGTAATAATGATTTAATTCATAGCATATGAAAAAGAAGTCAGATGTAAGACAGTTCAAAGCCAATCCGTTTTTAGTAGATCTAGAGTGAAGGTTTGTTGTCTGTGTCAACTCTATCCAGCCTCCCCTCCCCCAGCTTTCTATTTTTCCTTCCCTCTTTCTGACTCCTTCACCCTGGTCCACATCTGACGTGGCAATCCCATCAGTCCTCTCTGACAGCAGGACTGTCACAGTGCAGCCCTCCAGACCACACTCTGCATTGCACACTTAAACCCTGGCCATGCCCCTCCAGACATAAATACCATCCTCTCCCCCCTCCTTGTCTTCTAGTCCGTCTCCCTCTTTTCTGCAGGGAGGCTTCATGGCATCTCATGAAAAAGCTGACCCGCTTTTTTTCCCAAAATGGAAATTCCTCCTCTTTTCTTTTTGTGTCTTCCCCTCTCCTCTCCGTGAAATGTTCAGTTTTACCCTTCTCTTGTTCTTTCCGTGGAGTTTTTCTTTCTTTCCTCAATGTAAGCTAAAATTTTTCCCAACATACTGTAGGCTTATGCCTTTAATAAAGCATTCTATATGCGCACAGCAAAGAGAACATTTCCTTTAAAGCAGACAGGAACATATGGGGGAGGGGAGGTTTCTCCAGCACGATTAGCCCATGCAGCCCATTTCTATGTGTGTGTGTCACACAGGGTGCAGTGGGAGCTAATGATTAGTCACAGTTCAACTGATGAGTGACTGTGGATGTATGCAAGAGGACTATTTTATTCCTACATTTTTTTCTTAGTTTTTGTTATTGTTGTTTGTTATTGGAAATGTCAGTGGGAATCACCTTCAGCCAATGAAGCCTTTTAAACTTCTTCCCCAAATGCCAATTTCTGGTCAGAAAGGGAGTCTCTGTGCTATTTGGTCTCCTTTTGAAAAAGTTCAAAGGTAATCCAGGAGAGGCAAAGAGAGTGAACGTACATGCGTGATTGCGTTCAAATTAAATGAGATGATTCTTCTCCACTTGCAAGCAAAAAAAATGTTTATAAAAGAAGTGGCATATTGATTTTTAAAAAATCCTCTGATACAGAAGCTGATACAAAGTTGCTCTGGCAGATTCCAAAACTTTTCCATGGTAGGATGCTCATGATAAGCATGGATGAATGTCTGCTATTGCGTTAGGTGTGGAAACTTCTGCTAGCGTTCCAACAAATTCACATCTCCTCTACTAACTCTCTACTAACTCTAGCCTTAACTCGAAAGATGTCCCTAGCCGTGTCCTAACTGTAAGATTGGTTACAGACAGCTCATTGTTTTTTAATTGTTATATGATCATCTGTAGAGAACTTACAGGACTGTCAAAATGACGGAGGATGTGTTCATCTTATACCTGTCCCATTTGAGCTCAGCGTAATAAGGAAAATCTTTTAAAACATTTGCATCAAGAGAAAGTACTTGATCCAAAGCTCATAAAAAGAATGATTGTTCATAATTTATTTGCTTTTATTTAATTTTTAAAGACTTTTTAAGACATGTACTCTGTTTGGGGTGTGCAGTTTATGATATTTCATTGTGAGATCAACAAACTTGACCCCTCCATCATGTTTCCAATCATTTACATGAGATAACAATGTTGTGAGAATCTCCAAAGAATGAGCTAGAAAATAGCCTAACGTCTATTCCATGCCCTGTGACAGGCAATAATTCAATTTGGATAGTGCATATTGCTTCTGACATCTGATGCACACACAAGACATTTTGTCCCCACCAACCTCCTGCCGCCTTTCAGATTGGCTGCAAAATAATTAGACTGACTTTTATGTAGGAAACCAGCAGCAGAATGCAGTCAATTCCAAGTCCTATTGAAAGAGAGAGAAGAGCAATATGAAAATGCTAGCCTTGTGATGGAAAAATGCATTTAAAATGTACAGTATGCAGCCGTATTTCTCCTTGAAGCCTGGCTTCCAATCATTCTGTTACATCCTCAGATACCTCATGAAATAAAGCTGATTTTATTGAACCACACAAAAAGAAAACTAGTCACATGTTCTTGAAAAATAGGAAATTATTTTTCGACTTGGAAAATTATTTCATTATTTTAGCAAACAATATTTAAATCACCATTGGCACAAGTACGGGTGTGGACATTTAAATGACTGTGAGATCCCTAAAGTTTAGCAAAATTCCTGACCTATATTGTTTTCCACAAATTAAATTCATAGTCTTTTCAGAAAAAAATACAGCTAACAGATTCCAATCATCATGAAAATAACAAATTATAATTTCCTAATACAACATTACTGTAACATTAATTGGATATTTTTTTAGCATCTGTACTGTGGCTGCAATGCATGAGAAGCATAGCAACTTCGGGGGTGGGGCACCTACGGAGACGGATGGGACGAAAAGGAGAGATAGCTACAGCAACAAGACTGCTGGCTTGACAAACTAACGCACTGCTTGTTATTTATCAGCTTTTCTGATTACAAAACTGTCTTGACTGCATCAAGCCACGAGAAAATTGAGCTAGCTAGCTAACCGTAGGCTAACTGAGAATATAAAACTTTTAACTTCTTCCACAGGCTGTTGCGCGCAGCGAATATGAGCCTGGACTGGATCACCTACTGTACCATTCAAAAAGGTGGCCTATAGGGAGGGACCGTATGATTTTGTGGGAATGTAAAGCATTTGTTATCTTTTGAATTTTGCAAATAAAAAATGCTAAGTGTGGCATTAAATGGTGTGGCAATTCTGATGGTTTTAATTATGTAAACTTCAGTAACACTTTTCATTCATTCAGTTGAGCCTGAGGCAGCCTCTTCAAGCTATCAGCTAATAGCCTAAAACGTTTTTTCTATCATGATGAACAAGCGTTAATAAAGCAAGATCTGAAAAAACACAGCTGCGCTCAATGCTCACACAGCTATCTTGCGTCAATGCAGCAACACTGCGTTGGTGCATGAAGCACGCTGGGTAACGTATTGTGGGACATGATTGGTTGGTATCACTACATTTCACAGCTTTTTTCTTTGCTAATGAAGGCCAAGTTTGTTGAATTTGGGCAGAAGTGTCTGGGAATGAGATTACCAGACTTGTAGCTGTGCATTATTTACCCTCAAACGCTTTCAGATTAGTAGCCGCGGTAAATAACAATCCTACCTGTATGTCCTGTTCATTTTAACATTTAGTTCTTTCATTTTAATTCATCAATTGATTAGCCAAATAACTGCTAATAAATTTAGTTGAGTCATGCTTTGATGATGTTGTGATTGGACAACAGCAACTACAAGCCATATGGATATTTTTTAGTTTCATAATTTAAATATAAAAATTATAACAAAATGCCTGTTTAAATGTTAGAGAAAATTCTTTGTCTCGTCCATAGTCCTAACTGTAAACTGTCAACTTAATCTGTTTGTCTTTCTCTCTGAAAGTTTAAGATGAACTACCCGGGTAGCATACATACATACGTCTGCCAAACTTAGAGATGCACAGTATATAATACATGATACACCATATTAAGATATACTATGAAGAGCAGTTGCACACCGTGTGTTGAATTGTGCTATGTATAAAACAATTTGTATTGGATATTTTAACAAACTAAGTTTAGAGTTACACCATTAAGGCATTTAAACACTTTTTGGACAATAAATGCAGACTTTAAATGCTTTTTATGACATCTGCCGAATATACGCTTTACTTTATAGATATATTTGTACAATACCAGTCAAACGTTTGGACACACTTACCCATGAATATGTAAGTCTGTTCTAATGTTTCACTGGTACAGTATATATGTATAATAAATGGATCACTGTAGTAAATCTATATTTGTTTTATTTCAGTCCCCCTGTTTGTACCTAATCCTTCACTATCAGGACACAGAACTTGTTGACCCAAAAACAAACAGTTACCCCTGAGCAAACCTAAACTAAAGCCAGAAATTCATCATAGAAGTCAATGAAAACACACACACAAACAAGCGAGAAAAAAAGTCAAGGTTTCTTTTCAATTTCCATTGCCGTGGTGTTGGAGGAAGATTGGTGTTTTGGAATGGTGGAAGAGCTCTGGCTAGCATTTGATGTCAGAGTTTGTGTACTTGTGTTGGTGGGTGTGTGTGTGCATTCTGTGCATGGTATTCATTTCAGTGCTTCCGTGTGTGTGTGTGTGTGCGTGCGTCGGTGCGTGTGTGAATAAGGCTGAGGTTTCAGCACCAGGGGATCAGAGCGCTCCCTGGCTCTGCCTTTGATCCATATCCCCAGGCCTGCCTGCCTGTGCCGTGCGCTGCGCCGTGCACGCTAACTCAGGCCTCGCTAGTGATTCCTGACAACTGTCTGCCCGAGATAAGGGGAGGGGGCCCTCCTCCCTCCCCCCTCCTTCACCCTTCCCTCCTCCCTCCCTCTGTCCCTCCCTCCTTACCATTAGCACAGCAGCCACTTAAACGAAACAAAAACAACAACAAGAAGAAACGGGAATGAATTATATTTAAGAAGGCTGCACAGGGGTTGCCAAAAAAAAGAAGAGTTACCAGGGGAGAGGAAAAACATTTTTTGTTGCTCCCCCCTCTCCCCCTTTCTCCGTTCCTACCACCTTCTTGCTTTTGACAAGACACTGTGCACCTGAATGTCAATGAGAGAGAAGGAGAGATAGACTTGTGCCTCCTTAGTCTGAAACTTGAAACTTTGGTATTAAGCTCCTTCACTGGGCACCATGTCAGCTGGCAAGCTCCAGTGTCAACAAATCAAAAAGGATAAATGCATATATTTACATCACTTCCATACTTAGAGAGAGGAACAGCGGGGGAAGGAGAGAGGGGGCTACATACTTGTTAATTAGAACTCATTCTAAATACAGATGCTGTTTCAATTTGGCAAGAATAAAAAAGTAAGAAGCTTTAGAAAAGAAAAAAAATTAGACCTGCTGCCAAAGAAATCTGGGAAATTTTAATCATATCCACTGGCGGAATGTATTTTTATTTGGTTTTTTTTGCATACATTTACTTATTTATTCATTTTCTTCTTCTTCATGGAAATTGGAAAATAGGACTCATCTTGGTCTGATAATAGTAGAGTAGTAGTAGAGTTTCATTGTTTCCACAGATTGGAAAGTCCTCATCTTCTCTTTTTAGGTTGCTCCAATGGAAGTACAGCCTCAATAGCTCTTAAGCACTTTAGGTGTTTGATTTTCTCACGCCGTGCCTCCTAGTGGATTGACAAGGCTATTGCCCAAACCGTGTACAATACTGAAAAACGGCCATCACATTCCAAATATAGATTATTGATGTGAAGAGTGACTAGACATTGCAGTTTTGGCAGGTGCGTGACAAAATGATAGGGTGTGATATTATAATTACTTGGACTTGTTGGCTAACTTGGTTGTTCATTAATTTACTTTGATTGACTTTCCATGGAGAAACATCACTTGGCATCATTGGAGCTCCTTAAATCTTAATCTACTCTTCATACTCCTGACCTCAACATACTATTATATCCCTCTCCCATTCTGTGCCCTCACTTTCCGCCAAAAAAGCAACATTATTCCTCCTCTCATACTGTAGATGAAAGGCTAGGGCAGACAATAAAAATGCTATTTAAATGCAAGGGTGTTTGTATGCGGGTGAGAGATATTTTTCCTGCAGAAAGTAAGGATGCTGTTGCATCCAGATAAATAGCAAATATGAGGGAAAGCGATTTACAATTATCTTGCAGAGGCAGCCAATATGAATTTCAGTAAATCCTAGAAGATGAGGATTTAAGTGGGGTAGACTGAAATGCACACTGTGGGACCCACGCAGTCGCAGATACCTATAGGATCAGTAGCTGTGTTTCCTCATTACCCTCTATGGGCTCTGCATGACAGTTAAGTTGAATACTGATCATTTAGCCATGTACTATACAGTATAAAGTATGTATAGAAACTGGGTTGTTTGACCTCTTTATGCTGATTGGCTGAAAGCTGTATTCCCATGGGAATGATAAAAGTTCTTTTCACTCTTCTAGTTACATAGGTAACCAGTTTATAATAGCAATACAGCACCCTAGGGTCGGCGGTGAGCCATTCTCCTGCCTTACTTTTGATTTCGCTCCGACTTTTGAAAGTAGAAGAAATCTAGTCAAAGTTCAGTGTCCAGGCCAGTTCAAAGATCGAAAGGTTAGACGTTGGGCTAATAGAATCCTGCACCAGACATCCAGAAGTGAATGGTGAGATGAATGCATGTGTTACCTGCTGACTAAAAATAGCATGTTGGTAGTTGTGGAAGCTGCGATTCATTAGCTTGGATGGTAAGGGAAGAATTCAGTCCGCTTCAGCCAGATGATATCTCTTTGCGTATCATGAGACAACATTGCCTCCCTTTTACGAAATGTATAGAAAACATCAGACACTGTAAGTAACCTGTTTTTTCAGTGATTTGAGATTCTGTCTTTGTCTCTGTCAGCGGTCCCCAGCTGGCTGGTGCTAACGGCAGCCCTCTTCCACTCTGTATCCTGCTGAGAGCCATTTCACTGTTTATTTACATGTAATTATGAGTTCCGACGAGCCTATATTAGCACTGTCAAGAACAATTTGACCTGACATTCTCCACTGGGCCAACTCCCCACTGCTTTTAGCAAACAAAACTGCCAGCGCCTTCCCCCTCCCTCCCTTCCCCCTCCCTCCCTCCCTTCCCCCTCGCTTCAGTGAGTTCCCACTTTCAACCATCCGGTTGCAGAACCGTCTCTCGTGGCGTGGTTGGAAGAAAAAGCCCACTCTGGCAAAATCATTAAAGACCGCAATTTAATTTGGTAGAATCGATGGAGCAGAGTGGAGAGAGGCAATTCAGGGAGTGGATGGTACCCCAGGGGAATACAGGGTGGGGTGGGGTGGGGTGGGGTGAGAGAAGAAAGC
The DNA here is from genome assembly GCA_016801175.1 of Esox masquinongy. Taxonomy (NCBI): domain Eukaryota; kingdom Metazoa; phylum Chordata; class Actinopteri; order Esociformes; family Esocidae; genus Esox; species Esox masquinongy. The sequence continues at coordinate 35,943 of JACXGI010001155.1, forward strand.
TTACCATGTTCCTGGCATTCCTGAATCTATCCCCATACCATTCATGTCATACAGACAGGGTGAGTGAACCACTGCGACACCTTCCCAGATATGTGAGTCGCATGGGAAGAATTAACCTTTGGTTAGCAAAGGGCCTTCTAACACTTTGGGGTGGTTAGGAAGCTCAGAACGGGTGTCTAAAATGACACGGCTTCGCTCTTGTGAGTCAAGTTCTATGAATAAAGACCAGCCAGCAGTGCAGAAGACAAATCTGAACATAAAACAAAAATTTACATTTATGAGATGAATATTGACTAATGGCACTACACTAGTAGCGGGTATATGGTTTTATTGGCAGCTAAATTACATAATTTCATTTCTAAATAATAATATATATTACTTCCAATGACTTTTCCAGTCAGACATGTCGGGTGTCCTTTGAGACCTGCGCTACAGACATGCGTTACAGACCACTGTCCCTTTGTCTCCATCTGCCCTTCTCACTGGGGTAGGAGGAAATGCGGCAGATCACTGAGTGTTGAAGGAGACACATCGACTGCGTTAACCCAGAGCCAAAACGCATTGTGGCAAAACGACAGCTTGTTTGCTCGCACGCTAATTGCCGTCATCTGGGCCTGTTCAGTTCCTGCCGCTGTCAATCAAGCGCCTCATTTGAATCAATTACTGGATTCCAATAAAGGGCCCGTTCCTCCCTTCCTTCATCCCCATATGTCTTACTTCAGTCCTCCTCTCTATACTTCTATGGAACTGCTGCACTCTCCTCAGTTGCACCATTCC